>JARYHS010013630.1:314891024-315124965 GCA_031002005.1 Vandiemenella viatica | reverse complement strand
CCTATCCTCTCAAAGTAGCTTACGGGTTCTGTTTCACGGAATGCACAATCAGATGGCTTGGTCGTAATAAGTTACCATTGTAGTCCTGCGTCTGATGTCTGCGGTGACTGTAGCGGACCCACGATATGTGAGATTATCTCACAAGTCGGCTATAGGCATCTCTGGTCTGACAAAGCGCATCATCGCAGTTACCGGCTGTGTTGCTGTGATAAGCTTGCTCCAGCAAGGCAAGCTGGTAGCCAGAAATCGTACAACGGCAGTTGGCGAGAGAAGCCAACTTTCCAAGTCAACCTCAGACTAGACTCGCATAGCTTGGACTCGAAGATCGAAGTCAGAATGTCCAGCTCCTCGCTCTTCGGTCCACGAGGAAAACTTCTCGCTCCGCCCATTTGTAGTCTCGAAGCTCACATATAACAAAAATTCCCAGGATTTTAAGTTATACGCTCATTTGGATTGGATCTTCAGGTCGGCACCTAATATCACGTGATATCCTCGATATGTGATTTGGCCAGAGTATCTAACAGAGGTCGGACATATTCGGCTAAGTTCGCCGGGGTGAGAGACCATTCGGGTGTCGGGCGGCAGGCTTTTCCCGCCGGGTGAGTGACCCATCCCCAGGGACCAGAGTGTCCGGCAAAACCCCAAATCCGCGACGTCCTGTCGCCATGATTCGGGAAGACCAAGATTAGCTTCAAGCCTACATAGCTCAATAATTCTTTAATATTCGCTTTACCAAGATACACTGTATGTTCACCATTTCACAACAGTCCTCACTTGGAATCTTGCGTACTTTATAAAATTACAACAAAAATCTTCTTAGGTGGTCGCCTAAGATTTATGTAAATTACTCTTATATTATTACATATATAATAAAAATGCACCTTGTAACGTGGCGACAGCGCGTCATGTTACAGTAGTTAGCTAAAGCTGTAACGGAGCCCACTTTCAGTGGTAACGGAGTCAGTACTGTGTCTTTTTTTAGATTAGGGGCTGCGGGGTAAAAATAGGTAATCAAAGGGATACTGAGTGTAGATCCATAGCTAGAAATGTTACTAATACTAAAGAAAAAGAAGAACCTTTTGAAACAATAACAGAGGGAGCAGATCTAGGAAGGCGAATGTTGGGGCTGAAAATATCACGAAGCCTGTGATAATAGTGTTACTGGTAAACTGCAGAAGTATAATAAACAAAGTAATGGAGTTTACAAACCTAATAGAGATACACGAACCTCAAGTAGTTATAAGGGTAGAGTCCTGGTTAAAAGAAGGAGTACCTTGACAATGAGGTTTTTACCGATGGTTACATAGTGTTCCGCAGAGATAGAGGATCAACTTGGGGAGCGGTATTCAAATTGGTTATCAAAGACTATTACAGTTCACTGGTTTTCAGAGATCATGACCATGAGTTCCTTGGGGTATACATCTGGGGAAATAAGAAGAAAAATTCAAGGTGTTGGCTGCATATCGTAGCGGAAAAATGAATGATAAAGATGAGGCTCGTGGGAAGAAACTTAAATTTATATTCAGAGTTCAGAAGTGAGCATAGAATGGATATTATTGGTGGGGTTTCGAACTTACCAGGTGTCATCTGGGTAGGAAATAATATTAATAACTCAAAGGAACAGAGATTAGCAAATACCTTACTAAGGGAAGGAGGGTTTACACAGGTAGTTGAGCATAAACAAGGGCACCATACATTTGGATATCTTCCTAACGAAGCCTGATAATGACCTTATCGGATGTCAAGTAACTGAAGGAATAAGTGACCTCAGTGCAGTTCTGTTGGATTTAAGGGGATTCAGTAAACCAGCGGCCGAAGAATGGCACAAGTACAGTGGAGACGAAGTGGGAGGAGTTCAAGGAAATAATAAAAAAGGGCGAAGCAATGTTTATTGCAAAACAGAAAATAAAGAGAAGTACAGAACACACACACTATAACAGGCGGGTGAGGAGGTTGAAGAGGTTGGTGAGACGAGAACATAACAGAGTTAAGAAACAGCAAGGCAGTAGGGAATTCTTGAAACATCTAACCAAGGAGTTAATAATATCAAAGAGACTGGCGAAGATGAGTTTATGACGAATATAATTGGTGTAGGGGGACCTCTGACTGATGCATCAAGAAATTTCTATAGCTATATGAGACAACTGAGGAGAAGAGAGGGTATTGAGATAATTGTAGATAAGTATGAAGAAGAAGTTACTGAGGATTTAAAAAGGGCAGAGTTATCAAGAAACTAGTTCAGTGAGACCATTATGGACAATATTTAAGGAAAAGGAGAGGTTATATCAGAAATCGAGCCTATCTGCACAGTTAGATGTGAGCACATTAGAAAATGTGAAATTAAATATGAAGATATCATAAAGGAACTAAGGAATCTAAAAATCCGTCAATAATATTACTACAGATGTCTTAAAGGTAGTAGGATGGGGCATTGCACCTTATCTTGAAACATTATTTAGATTGAGCTTGGATACTTGTTGTTTACCAGATGATTGGATAAGTGTGATAAAATTTCCGGTCCATAAAGGAAGGGTGATAAATAGGGTTAAAAACTATAGGCCAGTCAGCTTGACGTCGGTGGTAGGTAAATTAATGGAGAGCATAATATGCAACCATATCAGATGTGTCTGTGAGAAACGTAATTGGTTTTCAAGTCGGCAACATGGCTTTAGACAAGGATATTTATGCGAACCACAGTTAGTAGGCTATTTGCAAGATATTTCTGATTAAATGGACAGGGGTGGTCAAGTTGATAGTGTAGCACTAGATCATCCAAAGGCCTTTAACAGAGTGAGCCATAAAATGGTACTAAATAAGGTAAAAACAATTGGAGTTGATGAAAAGGTGATTTGCTGGGTAGAAGAATTCCTAAAAGGTAGAAAGCAAAAAGTCAAGGTATGAAATGCAATATCAAAAGATGTAGAAGTGAACATGGGAGCCCCACAGGGTAGGTTATTGGGAAAATTGTTATTCGTTGTTCTAATGAATGATTGTGTTAATGGTTTACTGTCAGAAGTTAGATTGTTTGCAGATGACATAATGTTATATAAAATGATCAAAACAATAGAAGACTGTAAAGAGCTGCAGGGTGATCTAGATAGGATAACTAACTTGGAGAGTCAACATGGGATGAAGATAAATGCAAAGAAGAGTCAGCTTATTAGGTACACAGATAAAAAGCTGAAGGTTTATTACGATTATAAAGTGGGGAAGGAGCTACTTATTGAAGACTCTAAATGTAAATACCTTGGCATTACATTTGATAGCAAACTTAACTGGGCAGGACACATTGGACAGGTGGTAGGGAAAGGGTTCAAAATTCTTCACCTGTTGGAAAGAGTGATGAGGGGATGCACTAGAGAAGTAAGGGAATTGGGGTACAAAGCTTTGGTCAGACCACTGCTGGAATATGGTGGTGTAGTTTGGGATCCACATTTTGGGTATCAAATACAGGTGTTGGAGGGGGTGGAGCGGAGGGAAAAAATTTGTCATTGGATAGTACCGCAAAACACAATCGGTAGCTAATATGATAATTGAGTTGGAGTGGGATTCATTGGAGGATAGAAGGAGGGTGAAGAGAGTAATGGGTATATTGGTGATGAAGCGTGGAAAGATATTGGTGGGAAAATTAAGGGAGGTGCTTGGAAAGGTAAAGATTACCATGACCACAAGCTGGCACTTATTTTTATAATAATTATTATTATTATTTATTTTTTTTGGTAAAGGTTGTAAGGGAAGAATAAATTGCCACGAGAAATGATGAATAATTTGCCGAAAACAGTGAAAGAATTTCAAGTAAAATTTGGTTGAGGTCTAAAGTGGGCTAGAGGAGGAAGGGTGGAAGGATGGGTATGTAGGGATATTGCCACCGGAGTGTGCACTCCATTGCAGTTATATTAATTATTATTATAACTCTTTTACTAGAACTTTGAGATCACATGAAATTTTTTGTATAGAATCTTTAAGGCCTATATTTAAATTATAATATATAATAATGTCATTCTTTATTAATAAAATATATTAAGTGAATCGAAAGAAACCTCAACCAAAGCAAACACGTCAAATGTGAAGTTCGTGATGTTTGACATTTCATTTTAATGCAGTACAATGTGATGATGGTTTGTTAAGATTGCGTTGGGCAACTATTTTTGTGAATAAGATATCAAACATTAACATGATAACAGGAGACAGGCAATAAAAGAGGATTTTAACGTACCTTATTGCTTTCATATATTATAAAGAACGCCTACTCAAAATAATAAAGTATATGTGGTCACCCTAGCTGCGATCCCCAAATCAATTTAAGGTAATTTTTTAACATTAATTCCGCGAAATAACGAAGTGTAAACGTTAAATGATACTGAGTAAGAACCCGTCCGTCACACGGACGAACTAAGGACCAGTGTGGTCGCGAGGGGGACGAGCCGACACTCGGCCGAGTGTCAGTACAGTGAGGGTGCGGGCCTCGTCTGTTTTAAGGTCAGGCCACACTAGACCGCACCGCACCTGGCCCGCAACGCACCGTCACTCGGCCGTGTGTCGGCTCGCTCCCCTCGCGTCCACACTGGTCCGTAGCACGGCCGTGTGACGGACGGGTTCCTGTTCTGTCTCCTTTAACGTATACACTTGGCTGTTTCACGGAATTAATGTTATAAAATTACCTTAAAAGTGATTTTGGTATCGTAGCTGCGGCTACCACCCGTACATTATTATAGAGTACTGTACTTTATAATCTATGAAGGTAATAAAGTACGTTAAAAAACTTTTTTGTGTGACTCCTGTTATCTCCTAATTGTTTGATCTCTTATGCACAAAAATAGTATTCCAAAATTGTTTTAACAAATGGTCGTCACACTGTATTGAAAGATTTTCGTGTAATTCTATATAGTCACGATTAAATGTCAAGCGTCACTCACTTCACGTTTAATGTGTTTGTTTTGGTTGAAGTTCCTTTTCGAGTCACTCAATATTTTTTTAACAAGAAAGAATAAGATTATTATAAATTTTTATTTTAATGCAGACCGCAAAGATTCCGTAAAATAATAATAATTTCATGTGATCTAAAAATTCCAGTCACGGAGTTACTTATCGGCTGCGCATTACACCTCTATCGTTAACACCTAACTTGAAAAGGAAAACTACAGATTAACGTGAAATTCGTAACACGGAGCGTCCTAGCATTTTATTAACAAATCATAGATTTTCCAGAGGTGAATGTCAATTTTACGATCCATAAAAATTACAGCTGAGACAGGGATTTGAACCAGGGACTTTCATTTCCCCAATTGTACGCCGTAACCTTCTGAGACAAATCTGGTTATAATCAAAAATTATTATTCAAACATAATAAAATAAACGTACTTATAATTTATTTTTGCCATGCCAAAACACAAATGTACTTTATTATATGATTGAATACACATTTTCCATTACTTCTAGATTCAGATTCTTGCGGCGAGTGATTTGGGTACGGAAGGTCCCCGGTTCAAAACCCGGATCTCGGATGGAATTTTTACTGTCCTTAAAATCGACTTTCACCACTGGCAAAGATTTGATTTGTTAATGCGAACATGCAAGGGCTCTAACTACATTTTACGAATATCTGATGAACCTGAAGTGAGGCTGGAAGAAAAAAAAAAAAAAAAAAAGACACACTTCTAAAGCAATCAGTAACGTTTAAACAATATTTAGTCGTAAAGGACCGGAAATTTCCGAACTCTTTCTATACAGTTCTCCATATCGACCAGCCCGACAGCAGACCGACACCGTGCCGCACCGTCAAAATATAAACCAAATTTATCGGGGCCAACACACGGCCGTGTGTCGGCCGACACGCGGTGTCGTTTGAACTCACTACAATCGAGTGAGCGACAACAATAAGAAAAGTGACGGTGCGGTGCGCCCCGGTTGCGTTGCGGTCTAGTGTGGCGCGACCTTGAGACGTAAAGGGGGCCTACAATTTTACGTTAGGGTAGCCACGACGGAGGCGCATGCGCGACAAATCGAAACACTACTAACCGGCAGCTGAACTATCCTTCGGGGTCTCTCGGCCAACAATACCATACGCCCTGTTTTTATCACACTTGGCAACTGAGCAGGAAATTAAAATCCCTTTTTAAATTCTTTTATCCATTGTTTGATACATTAAAATCTCTTGAGCAAAATTTGACAGGTTTTACATATTCTGAAAGATTGGCCTCTTGCCTAAAATTTGAGGTACATCTCTTAATCCTAACCAATATTATAAATCTGTAGTTCGTTTGTTTCTGCTTTAGTTAGTATATCAAAATAATTTCGATCGTAGACAATCCATATCCCGGATTAATAAATGATATGTTTCACCCCTAAAAGCAATGCATTACGAGAAATCAAAACTACCGAAAACAACCATTCTTGCCCAATCACGTCGAAACGTCTAAACCAATATGGATTAAATTTATGTATGTATACAATATAGTTTCAGAGGAAAACAAAGTTGCCTATTTGTTGCTCAGTCATGCCGAATCAGTTGAACTCCTTAAGATTAATTTGTTTCAAGGGCCATTAGTATAAGAGTGGAGCAAGTATATACGTAATAATAGGAAAATAAGATTTTTATTCTCATAAGAACCTGAGCTACGAGCTGCAGTTGACATCGTGCTATTAGTAAAGGTGCAGTTCCGTATCATCACTGCACCGTCTCAGCTTCACTGACGCGCTAGTCACTCACTACCTATATTCCCGACACCAGGGCCAATGGATCGTGTTGAATTTAACGCAAGTTGCAAGGACATTAGAGTCACCGGCGGTAGAGCTATTTCCTTCATTCATCTTTGAACGAAGATCAAACTAATACTTGAGAATATTCCTTCTGAAAATTGAAATTGTGGCCAAATCTTTGACTCCCATGCTCTGTTTTCTTGGACGATTCTCCTCATTTCATGAATTAAGAAAGAATTGCTGCAACCCAACTAGGAAAGAAGAATGTTTAAAGAAGCTCTGGTGAACAAGATTTACTCGAATTACTGCAATTTTTCAAAGGAACGAATCAATGGGGATAGCAACCGACCCAAAAACATCGCTACGCAATAACATCGGCGAAAAGGACACGTTGAATATCTCGATGGGTGGCGGTCTTCTCCTGATAAAAAAAATCTATAGCCACTCACAGCGGTTTCAGCTGCCTTCACCACAACCATCGGTGTAACTTCTACAAATTGGAACGCCGACCCATTGTATTCCGAGCTTCAATTAACATGATTCTCAGACACAAAGTCTTTCACATAATCAGTTAATGTGAACGACCTATTAAGAAATTAGATTCTTGAATGAAATTACTTGTTCATTAGATTTTTCATACTTTTTATTACAAAATGATTAGAAATTATTTCTCTCTTTTAATACAGCAAACCACCAGAGTAGGTGATCAGTTTGCTATGATAATTGTTTCATGTGTGAACTTTTATCAAAAGCCGCATAGAGAGCGGTTTAAAGATATTTAAATTGTTAAATAATCTAATTTCCTCACTGTTTTCATATAGCGTAAATCGAAAGCTTCCAACATCCTACAAAATTCTCTCTTTTACATTGAAGCATTAATGTCAACAGTTTCCCATTTTACAGAATACTTCCATCTAACGTAAACAAAAAACAGTTTGATTATACAACCCTTTTTTCTGGTGGCTTATGCCTCGTCGAGGCAAAAAAGGACTGGTGGCAAGGAATAGGTGGGAATTCGACTTTTTAAGGAACCATTCCAGCATTCGCTTGGAGAGATTTAGGAAAAAAGATGGAAAATCGAAAACAGGATGGCTGAACGGGAAACGAACACACGTCCTCCCGAATGCAAGGCTGGAGCGTTACCGCTCGCGCTGTACGTTCGGTTTTATTTCGTAAAAATTCTCGAATAGAATAGAAGCAGCTGCCGTCAAGATAATCTTTCACTTTTTCTCTATTTATATGTTTACCACTTAAAAACTGTTTTATACTTTTAAAAAATTTATTAAACAGACGTGTGCCAGAATAATTATCACTTTACTGTAATAATTATAATGACGGTTGTGTTTTTAGCCGGTTATTTTCGTTTCCTGTACTGAAATTGTCTACTGTACTATTGGGATGGACACATTTTCTTATCCTTTATATTATCATCCCTGTAACTTCGCTGGAAGCCAGGACGTAGATTATTCCGACTATTGTTGTGCCATTTGGGATCCGTTTCGTAAGGGGTTGATCGAAAGTATAGAGAAAGTACAGAGAAGAGCCGCTCGATTCGTGACCGCTTGCTACAGTCCTTATGAAAGCGTCACAGAACTGATTAGTACACTAGGCTTGGAGTCTCTGGTAGATAGATGACGCACGTTTCGTTTAAACTTATTGGTAAACATGCGTACTCCCACTTTCACTTTTGAGTGTAGTGAAATACTTCTTCCACCAACCTATTTGAGTCGGAAGGACAGGAAAGATAAAATTAGAGAAATAAGGTGCCGGACTGATTCTTATATGAATTCTTTTTTCCCTCGTGCCATTAGGGATTGGAATGCACAGCAAAGAGATTAGCTTTGGTACTGAGCACCCTCTGCCACCCACAATTTTGTGAATTGCAGAGTATATATGTAGATGTAGATGTAGAACCCTTTCTCTTAATACTGCGCATCCAACAATTTAACCACACTAATTACATTAATTCTTCTTATAACGTCATGCGCGATTCCGGGCGTAGGCAATACTTTGTAGGGTGTCGCTCCATGGGACTCTCTTGCAAAGATGAACTGGGATGGTTTCCCGTTGCTTTTTCTAGATCGTGCTCGTATGTGTTATTGTAATAGTGAAGGACTGTGTTCAGTATAGATTGTTGTATGAAATGAGAGAGATGAAGCAGAGAGGGTTAAACTCTGTGCCGACTCATTCAGGCCTATTATTTTGAAAAACACTAGGAGACTTTAGGCTTAAAGTCCCCATTCGACGGACGAATCACCATCAAAAGTGCCGTATGTCCAGGACTTTGACACACAGTAGGATAAGGAATTGTACACCACCACCTCTCCTACTCTGCCGGCCAAGTCCTGCTTCCACCACCGTGAGAGCGCCGGACACCATCAAGGTGCTGCAACCAACCTAGCCAACAAGTTGGATAATTCCATTAATATTAGGCCTACTTATTATATGTGTTCGGTCTATTGTGCTTTTAAATTCTCTAATCTTACTGCCTAATTCTGAATTACAATGCCCTCAGCTCCGATTAGGAGCGTATTTTTAAATTTCCTAGTTAATATTCCTGTCTGAATAGTTGTTATGTAGAGATATTTGTGGAGGTTATCTGGTATTTAACATGTTACACCCACGATAAAATCATACTGTAATTTTAAGGCATTGGGTGTTTAATGCGGTGATTTTCCAATTCCCTCGGCATTCCGTTGATCGTTTGTGATTCTAGCGCTGTGAAAGCTATTTTCAAATCAAAGGTCAAGGAAGTGCTTGTGCGTTTCTCAGCCTTCTTGCAAGGACAAACGACAGCTTACGTTGGCGTTCGTTATTGAGTTCGCTATTTCAAAGGTAACACTTTGAAGCCAGCTAGCTTTTGTCTATATTATGTAATAAAATTGGAGAAAACTTGTCTGTAAATAAAATTTATTTTACGAAGTTTATAGAAATGTACACTTCTGATAAGCAAATGAGGCAAACACTGTAACATTTTTTATCTGTCTATCTGCCGCGTATGACGAAAAACTGATTTTAACGAAGCTGCACTTAGAATTAGTTGTAGCCTTTGTCACCGCTTAACGTATAGGATACTTTTTATCCAGATCAGTAACGTAGTTCCAGATGAAACAGAGGTCAAAAAATTAAATTTTAAGTGTGAGCACGGATCAAGCAACGGAAAACCGACAAACGCATTTCAACGAAACTACATACAGTGATAACCTATGTCATGTTAGCTTATGACATATTATGTTTAACGTTGGAATTTTAAGTAATAAAAAAGAAAGGTCTTCATTATTAACTTTATAACAGATTTTCGACTCTAGCCAGCCGGGTGTGATAGTGAAAGCCTCTTCCGTAATATCCGGTCTCGCCACCACTTCTCTTCCACCATTTTGCTCGCCTCTGGACAGCAACTAAATCCTTTTGTACTTGCTTCACCCATAACTATCTCTTGGTCTCTTTGTCACTTTAAAGTTACTGATTTAAAAAAAAAAATATTCCTTAGATGGTATATATAGAACCATTCTTATCATGTGAACAGATCATTAGAGTTTTGAGTTTCCTAAAGTACGTAGAAAGCTTTTCTTTACTCCTTGTTTTAGTCCGACTGATTCGGTTCTGAATTTCTCTCGTATAGTCTTTTGGATAATTGACGTGATTAATTTCATCTTTGTCATTTGATCCCGGCTATTGTCCCTTCTGGTCAGTGAGGCAACTTTAATTTCCCTGCTTGCTGTCAGGCTCACAGATTTGGGCTCACTTATTTTAAATCAAAAATTTTTTAATTCATCTCTCCACCAGTCAAATCATTGCCGCAGTTTTTCTTCAATCTCCCCCTAATCTTACCACCAACCGCTAAAAACAATGTAATTAATGTTCTTTCTTTTTGACCCACTTGATAACTTTATCCATAATGCTTATCAAAAGTAGTGGAGATAAAAAACTTCCTTCCTGTACCCCACTTCTGGCCTCAAACTACCCTGATATGATAATTTGTTCTCGAACACAACTCTCAGTATTCTGGTGCAGTTGTTTGTTTCTTTCCACGGTACCTTCCTGTACATCTTTATTAATTAACACTATTCTGGTGATGAGTAATGAGATCGTAAGCCTTTTCTGTATGAAGAGATATGAATTTTATTGGTTTATTTCTTTCCAAACTTTTCTTTAATAGCAAACATAAGATCTACAGTAGGTCGGTCAGATCTAAATCCATATTTTTTTTGGTCAGGTTATGGTTAAACTATTTTCCTATCCTTTTCTTGAAGCAAGATTCATAAATACTGATACCTTGAGAGAGAAATGGCATATATCCGTAATTCGAACTTTCTTTCCAATCATCTGATCTTCTGTTCTCCTACCAGATAGCTCTTATTTCTTTTTACATCTAGTGTATTCCTACTCGTCCTAGCAGTTTGATCATATCCACGATAAATTCATCAATACCTGCTGAGCGACTTCTTTCTTATTCTTTATATATCTCTCTACTTCTGATCGGGACATCACTCCTACAAAACTGAAATTTTTTTCTCCTTGCTTCCTCATCTTTTCTGCAGCTTCTAGTTTTGCTAAGCAATTTATTAATAAATTGTTCTTGAATTTAATTATTCCAATGTGAAACGTATCAATTTAATATACCTAACGCTACACTACCAGCAGTTGAATATTTACCACGATTTTGTATAACGAAGACTAATACGTATTAGTAAATTAATTGTGATAATTTATTAGTGGTCAAAAGACCTACAGCTTCACGGAACTACTTGACGAACTCATTAGCGAAAGCTAGTCCAGTTTTTGATATGTGTAGAATAAGAAACAATAGAGGCTCCATAAATATTACTACTTTATTTTTAAAAAATAGACAGGTATAACTTGCTCCTTCAGAGCAGGTGAACCAGAACAGAAACAGCAATATAGATTGTGATGAAAAATCCCGCTGCCCACGCCAAGGCCCGCGCTGGCTGCGGTACCAGCACGACGGCGTAGACAATCGTGTGGAGTATGCGGGCTGCTGTGAAGGCTCGGAACAGATTGATGGCGATGAAGGGAGACGGGTTTGTCAACACGTACCCCAGGGCCACCAGCAGAAAGATCGGTATGTTCTCCAAGTCATTCAGGTGAGCCCTGTAAACAAAATCAAACATATAAAGTCAAACACAGTGACAGAAATGTAGATCCGGAAATGTATTAACTTACATCTGCCGTACGACGGTTCACCGAATGAAGTTTACAATATATTCTACACAAAATAATTAGACTGTTTGAACTTCGATACCTTAGTTACACCACTTCTAATGTTGGCTGACTCCTCTAAATATTTCATATGATTATAAATGGCTTTTGAACACGAAAATGATATTTTATTTATTTATAGATTAGTTACTAGGCACTTTGTCATTGAAATAACAAATTTATAGTGCGAACGAACTACACTCCTGGAAATTGAAATAAGAACACCGTGAATTCATTGTCCCAGGAATGGGAAACTTTATATACACATTCCTGGGGTCAGATGCAACACATGATGACACAGACAGAACCATAGGCACATAGACACAGGCAACAGAGCATGCACAATGTCGGCACTAGTACCGTGTATATCCTCCTTTCGCAGCAATGCAGGCTCCAATTCTCCTATGGAGACGATCGTAGAGGTGCTGGATGTAGTCCTGTGGAACGGCATGCCAAACCATTTCCACCTGGCGCCTCAGCTGGACCAGCGTTCGTGCTGGACGTGCAGACCGCGTGAGACGACGTTTCATCCAGTCCCAAACATGCTCAATGGGGGACAGATCCGGAGATCTCGCTGGCCAGGGTAGTTGACTTACACCTTCTAGAGCACGTTGGGTGGCACGGGATACATGTGGACGTGCATTGTCCTGTTGGAACAGCATGATCCCTTGCCGGTCTAGGAATGGTAGAACGATGGGTTCGATGACGGTTTGAATGTACCGTGCACTGTTCAGTGTCCCCTCGACGATCACCAGAGATGTACGGCCAGTGTAGGAGATCGCTCCCCACACCATGATGCCGGGTGTTGGCCCTGTGTGCCTCGGTCGTATGCAGTCCTGATTGTGGCGCTCACCTGCACGGCGCCAAACACGCATACGACCATCATTGGCACCAAGGCAGAAGCGACTCTCATCACTGAAGACGACACGTCTCCATTCGTCCCTCCATACACGCCTGTCGCGACACCACTGGAGGTGGGCTGCACGATGTTGGGGCATGAGCGGAAGACGACCTAACGGTGCGCGGGACCGTAGCCCAGCTTCATGGAGACGGTTGCGAATGGTCCTCTCTGATACCCCAGGAGCAACAGTGTCCCTAATTTGCCGGGAAGTGGCGGTGCGGTCCCCTACGGCACTGCGTAGGATGCGACGGTCTTGGCGTGCGTCCGTGCGTCGCTGCTGTCCGGACCCAGGTCGACGGGCACGTGCACCTTCCGCCGACCACTGGCGACAACATCGATGTACTGTGGAGACCTCGCGCCCCACATGTTGAGCAATTCGGCGGTACGTCCACCCGGCCTCCCGCATGCCCACTATACGCCCTCGCTCAAAGTCCGTCAACTGCACATACGGTTCACGTACACGCTGTCGCGGCATGCTACCAGTGTTAAAGACTGAGATGGAGCTCGGTATGCCACGGCAAACTGGCTGACACTGACTGGGCGGTGCCCAGCCGCTGCGCAGCTAGCGCCCTTCGACGGCCAACACTGCTGTTCCTGGTGTGTCCGCTGTGCCGTGCGTTTGATCATTGCTTGTACAGCCCTCTCGTAGTGTCCGGAGAAAGTATGGTGGGTCTTACACACCGGCGTCAATGTGTTCTTATTTCAATTTCCAGGAGTGTATATCAAACAGCTAAAAAAAAATGCATAACAAAGGTATTAATTTTTAGTGAGAACATGGCTGTTATTGCTTTTAAGCAAAAAATCCTTTTTGTTTAAAGTCTGCCTTTTATGATCCACAACATTCAATAAGATTACCATTATTAGATGTTAGTAAAGAACTCCAATGCAATTGTTTTATATGGTTTAGTGCCGTACGCGTTTCGCGTCTCATCGAGGCATCATCAGCGTTGAATTATTTACTTTGGTGCTATTAGGGTTCGTAGCCACACATCCCTTCGTTTTTCCCAAAAGCTTGTTCCGGCTAAAATCATTTGTCTTTTTTTTTTTAAGTTTTGAAGTTGTGAAGTTGTGAAGTTTTGAAGTAGTGAAGCAGTGATGTTGTGAAGCAGTGATGTTGTGAAGTCAGTGAAGTTGTGAAGTTGTGAAGCAGTGAAGCAGTGTGAATCAGTGAAGCTCCCAGGAGGTGAGGAGGAAACGAAATATAAATTCACGTCAAATTATCATAGTACTTGGCAGTATGAGCCTGGATGCATGCAGTAATTCGGTCCCTCAACTGTTACAACTGGTCGTGGAAATCCTGGATACTGGGATGGAGTTGATGTCCGAGCCGATGTTCTTTGGGGGACAGATCTGAGCGACTTGCTGACCACGGGAGTTCCTTAAACATAAAGACATGTGTTGTACAGTACATGGACGATCATTGTCCTCTTGAAAAATGTCACCACGATACTGTTGCATGGAAGGTAACACATAAGGATGTAGGAAGTCCGTGACGTACTTTTTGCCGTCAGAATTCCCTCAATAACTACCAGCCGTTACATGAAGTCATTACCGATAGCTCTTCGCAACACTGTGTATCTCCAAACAAAACATAATAAGAACGGTTCCTCTCCCCAGGTCGCCGACATACTCGCTGAGGATGGTCATCCGATGTAGCGCAGAACCTTTATTCGTCGCTGAACACAAATTGGATAAACTGAATAAGTGAGAGGACATAAAGTTATATATATTAATAGATCTTCGGATTTTTCGTGATCAATATATCCGCCAAGTAGCTTGGGATGAAACTGGAAAGGAGCTAAATGTATCAGATAGTTACAAGAAACAAGTGTAAAGAATTATATTGATCCTTGCTCATTGGAAGATATGTATAAAAATGTCTCTAGTACTTTTGCAATTTTGGCACTGTTCTCTCTTTTTATTGGCGTCATGGATCTAAATACGACATGATTTTTAACTTCGCAAGTTGATAACAAGTCATAGTTTCCAATTCTTCTTTCATTCCCATAGGGTTAGTTCAGCTAGTAGCACTTCCTATTTTATAAAATCTAAAAAAAAAATGTATAGATCAAAAACAGTCGAGAAAATGAAGTGTCCTCACAGTATTCGTGAGGACGTAGTTTCGAATCCCTGTCCAGCCAACCTGATTTGGGTTTCCCCAAATCACTCCTGGCGAATGCCGGGATGATTCCTTTAAAAGGCCAAGGCCGAATGCCTCCCTGTTCCTTGCCCCCATTCCTTTTCCGCCTCTAACGCCTCTAACGGTCTCGACACAAATTTCTTTGCTAGACACCGATGAGGCCTAAAGTCATAAGGAGGAAAAATCTATCACTGTAGTGTGATTGTAAGGATAGTACCAAAGTTAAGATATGATATCATGACGGTGCATAAGCTCAAGAGAGGCATTATTTGTGTGCTTTAATCCCCCCCACCCTCGCTGTTATCTATACTATTTTCCTCATCCTGCACCACAGAGTTACATGGGAACAATGCTCGGAGTAGTGGTGGCAGTGAACTGGCGAGGCCGTGCAGATATCACCACCAGACATCTTCGTTTTATGCCGTTTTCTGTACTCGCTAAATTGAATGGTATGACGAATTACATATCACATCGCATAAGAAGTTCACAAATGCGACAAACATTATTAAAAACTTGTAAGTTAGAACTGTCGCTTCACATCTTAGAACTTTAATTAATAACATCTTGAAAATGTTTAACATTAAAGCACAAAAAAAATCTGCATCTCTTTTCTCAGATATGATAATATTCCCCCTAACGCGAGATTCTTTCAGGAATCGTACTAAGACGTACAGAAACAGAGTGGCCTTTTCCTCTCCTCCCTGTGTCTAACGTACTATCACTGCAAACGTGTAGATGACTCTGCTGATCGTAATGTATTTTTTGTATTATACGCCATGATCAAAGGACATAAAGGGCGAAATCCAGTGCCCACATACACAAACACACTCTTGCGAAAAAGACTATAGAATTCGTATCGCGAATAGGTGGATACATTGCTTATTTTTTGTTTTGAGGTAGAAATTTTAGACTTCCAAATATATATCCGGTGACTACTGCCTAAAAATTACAACAATGACGTCAGAAACGCTGGTGGCTGCAAAAGTTGAACTAGCATCAGTCTAAATCAAGAAGAATCTATTTTTGCTGGCAGCTTAGAAAATCCATTTGGAGTTGGGGGATGGAGGAGGGCTTCGTAACGGTACAATCGTCCTTTAAACAGTGGCTGCACACGGAATAAAACCTAGCCATTATATCGTCCCAGATCTTAATCACAAGTTAAGATTGCCGCTTTCGTTACTAATATTACAAGAGACTTTAGCCTTGGTGGTATGTCAGCTCATCATTAAACTGTGACTGTATGCTTCATGACTGTCAGGAAGCATTACATAAGAGGAGATACTACTGCCAGTAAATGAAAAGGCACAGAGGACTGGAACGAAAAGAAAAAACAAGGTCACTACCAACTCAATCCGCGCTAAGACTGCAGAAATTGTCTGATATTTCACGTTTTCCTTATTTTTTTTTCGGTGGTTATTTTTTTTATTAATGTATGTTTTTTAGACGTTATTGATCTTTTCATGTTTTGTAAACAAATTCCCTTCCTTCTCTGGTACATCCCCTCATCACTCTCTACAAGTGAAAGATTTTGAAACCTTTCCCTACTACTTCTGCAAAGTATCAAGCCCAGTTGAGCTTTTATTTTATCAGATTTTATGCCGAGGTATTTACATTTCTAGTCTTCAACAAGCAGTTCTTTTCCCGACATATGACCATAGATCTGTGTATCTAATTAACTGACTCTTCTTTGCATTTGACTCCCATGTTGACCTACCCAGCTAAATATCCTGCAAGATCACCCTGCAGCTGCTTACAGTCTTCTACCGTTTTGATCCTTCCGCTATTGCAAGGAAAGCATTGAAGAATAATGCACTGATTATGAAAATAACGCTGAAAAAAAGTATATTGATTACATTTTTCGAACTATTGGAGTGTCCATAAACTAGAGGGAAGAGGGGTTGGCTGGAAAGCTACGCTGGGCTACATGGGGGGATTCCGAGCCAGGCCACGTAGCTTTTCATTTGTATAATTTGTTACATTTAAAATAAGGCACAGATCACTCTGCAGCATGTAAATATTTATTTCCGACATTTAATTATCTCCCTATGTAATTTACGATAGTCTGACAAGATAAAACAGTACCAAATGTCTTCTGGAATTAATAGGGATGAAAGCTACGTGCTACGTGGGGGAGGGGGTTCACAAGAGGCCAAAATGGAGCTACGTGGTTTATATAAGCTCCCTACATACTGACTATTCAGTAGAGAACTTCCAGTACTTCTTACTTGTTAGTGAAAACGTTTTTAAGTTTCACCGCCATCATCACCCCCATGGCTATATTTGCGATAGTAAGGAATTCAAATAAGTTGAGACCCACCTCTCGTTACAAAACACTGAAGAAATTAGGACAAATAATTACCTACTGTGAAAAATATGGTAGACGATCTGGGGAAAAGTCAGAATAATCCGTAGGAATTGTGGTCGCAAAAAATAAAAATATACGGTCGATAGCTGTAGGTGTATATCAAGTTACTGGACCTTTCATAGTGTACACTGTTGTCAACAGCTTAAACAGTATAAAATTAGAAAGTTTGCTACTAACGACATTTCCGTTATAAAGCTCTAAGGCTTAGATAGCGAACAACGAATACTAACGAGTACGCACATATTTGCTCAGACTGTAAAGCGCTGAATTTGCGACAATAATCTGTATAAATTAGTTAATTAGGAATTTCTGTTTTCTCACTTGCATTACTATAACACTGCATTAAACTCCAAATTTCTATTCCCAATATGCATGTTGATGAAACCATTTAGAAGAATATAGTTTGAAATTAACTAGCAGAAAAGTTCAGAAATTCGGAGAAACATGTTAGGATTTCGAAATAACTGTTTAAAAGCGATTCAGGATTAAAAAAAATGTAATTCAGCTACTACTCTGACCTATTTCATAAAAAGTCCAACTGACTGAACGAAATTAAAAGTCTATTCTTCTTTAAAGTAACCATTTCCATCTTTAGTGAGTGACAGTTGAATTATTTCTATGGAAAGTTTGCCTCAGAATACCTATATTATGACCACAAATAATTTAATAATGCAATGGTAAAAGAGTTGTTAGTGCTTGTTGTATATCTGAGGTGGAAAGGCTGGATGGAAAACAACAAATGGATACACTGTTGCTGGAATGTGGCCAATTTTTACAATAATAACCTTTTATAACAAAAAAAAATCTGTAATCCTTGAGACCCTAAAGTAATAATAACTGTTATACATATTCAAGTGGAATTAAAGAAGTTTTAGATGATGTCCAGAGGAATTGTTCTTAATGTTTTGGAGTAATAAAAAAGAAAGGAAAAACAATCTCGGCAAAGATATGCCTGCAACGATTCGCCTGTGAACCAGATCATGGTGTACCATGGAGGATCCTTCCTCCATGTGGTGTACCAGTTGCTACACATGTCTTTGCTTCTCAGGATACACTGAGGAAGTGTAAGTAGTGCCACTTTTGCAATACGAACACTTTCTCAAACAGCAGATCTAGAATTAACCAAACAAGTGCACTCCTCATGTTTCATTCAGTTATATGGCATAATTTTTTGGGGAAACTCTTCACAAAATAAAAAAGTTTTATAACACAGAAAAGAGCTGTTAGGATGCTGTGTAGGGTAAAACCAAGAACTTCTTGCAGACAACTTTTTTTAAAAAACTCAGTATTATTACAATGACTTCTCAGTATATATATTCTCCCATCTGATTTGTCATAGGACATTTTAACCTGTTTACATCTAACTCAAAGGTACACAATTTCAATACAAGAAACAGAGAGGAGTTAATTATTCTGGCATACCTCTGTTTAATAAACTTCCCAAGAGTATAAAACGGTTTGCAGATAATAAAGATATATTTAAAGAAAAATTGAGAAATTATCTTATTGACAACTCCTTCCATTCCATTCAAGAATTTGAACAAATTAATGAATTGTATTCAATATGACCTTTTGCAAAACTCAGTTTTAAAAATTAAAGTTTATTTTTATTCTCTTTATTTGTCTTTATTTGTAACATATGATTGTTTTCACTTTGATTATGACTCATATTCTACGTATGTGTTTTCACTTTGAGTATGACTCATATTCTACGTATGTGTATTAACCGGTGACCGACTAAAAGCGCACAGTTGATATAAGCACACAAGGGTCCCCTTCCTGGAAGGACGGTCTATAATCCTCTATCTTCCTGGAAAGACGGTGTCGCCAGAAAAAGCTCACAGGCAAGCCCTGATGGCCTCTAAGGCTAGGTGACCTCTTTGGATTTATAGGCAGGCGATTAAAGACCAATTTTTCAAGCAACACAGTTGTCGAAAACTGATTTGAGAGATTGAAACATTGCCAATCTGCCACGTAAATACGGAAGAAATTGTATTTCTTTACTATTTTTAGTTCCGAGTATTGTAAAATATCGACCCATCACCGCCTTCGTAAGCCAGTAATTAAGATAACCTAAAAATATACTCCTTGGTGATGGACGGAAAACCGTGAAAGATTCTTATATTTTAAAATAAAAAACAAAAAAAAACAATGCAAGCACAATACATATACTCCCTATTCACCTTCGCAATGGAAAATCCTAGACTCTTTAGTCTCAATGTTAGCAAAAAATGATAAATCCACTGGAGTTTCTTTATTTTCCATCTTACCACAGAAAATAAAAAATTATCTATGAAAACATAATAGATTGAAATCCAGACATAAAGAGTTTTTATTTAAGTACCCATTTCACTCCGTGAAAGAATTTTCTTGTTAGGATTTCGTAACTAAAGATCACTGAGAAAATAGTGTATGTTCTTGCGGTGCAGAATGGGAAATTGTCAAAGTTATTCACATTCACTAAAATAGTGAATGATTTTCTTTTTGTGGAAACTGTATAAAAATGCACCAATTAGAGTATCCGGAAAGTTTATTCATATGTTGTAATAGACAGTGGATATTACATATTAGCCGTTAACATTCGAAATTGCCCGTACTAATGGGATGTTAAATTAACCGCTAATCAGTAGCTGGTAATATTAATTTATTAATGACTATAAGTACTGTCCCACATTCCCTAAACTCTTTACACTTGCGATCAAAGTAAGCATATCTAATTTAATCCAACCACAACACTTGCAATGCCTGTATCTAATGTACATTATAGTTCTGTGAAGCGTGGATTAAGAGAAGAAATTATTATGAAAATTACTCCACTTCACTTCCCAGTAACCAACATCCAAATTGCGCGATTTGTCAATTCAGAAAAAAAATTCTATGTTAATTTTTATATTCAACAACATTATACATTTATAACAATACGTTTGGCTAAGGTAAATGATATTTTCTTATATGGAAAATCTTGAAATTTTCCTTCAAGTAAATTTTGGCAAGTAAGAAGATATGCCAAATATAGTTACTTTTACGTTTATTTTTTGAACCTAACTACAGAGCGGCAATTCATATCTCGACAAAATGCATTCTGGCATCAACTGTTACGACTAATTAATTGGCTGATCCTGGCAAGTGCATTTTTTGCGACCTATTTTTCAATAACAGTGACAGAAAATCGCTATAGTGTGCCTACCCACACATTTTCGGGATAAATTTCTAATACTTAAAAACTCATTTTAATAATTGATTTCCATCACAATTTTTCCAGGGTTTGCTGCCAATAAACTTTACTGTACGAATGAAACGAAAGTAATAAGAGTCTAAAAAGGTGAGTTGTGATGGATACTCAGGGTAGAATTTTTCTTGTAATTCTCAACTGCAAATCGGCGAGGGAAGGTATAACCATCCACCGAGCTTGGGTTGTGCGATTGTGTCACTGTGCGCTTTTGTCATATAACCGTATTAACCATGATATTTTTCACATCCCAGAGGCCCTTCCTCAGCAGGGATCCATGAAACAAGATTGATAAATAAATAAAACTTATTTTATATTTGATGCAATTCACTGCCGTGTCGTTATGAGGCTACGAGCACAATCACCGTGGCCAAAAATTCCACATCTCAAAGACCATGTTCAAACTTTATTCACTCAACAAACACACTGAATACGGGAAAATGCTTAAACTAAGCATCCATTAATTTATTTTCTTAACACTGCTTCAGATTCCCAAATGTATGAAAAACCTCTTCCGTTTAATATTTAAGCCATACGTCACTTACAAGTCATTTACAATAGTACTTCATTGTGCTGCGATTATTAAAAAAAAAAAAAAAAAAAAAAAAAAAAAAAAAAAAAAAAAAAAAAAAAAAAAAAAAAAAAACAGAAACAAAACCTTAAAAATTTAGCCGATTACTAACCATATTTGAAAGTAAGTTATCTTTTAGATAATAAAAAATTTTACTCTCCAAATAAATGTGCCACAGCTACAGGATACTCACCGTCTTACCCTCTCTATATCAGGATGGTCATATTTGACCTTGGAATTTTTCAATAATGCTGTATCCTCAGGACTGAGAAACACCTGTAAAAATAAAACAAAAAATATCTTTAATCTAACAGGAATAAAACTGATATCGAAATAAACTTTATATAAAATTTGTTTCTAATCATGTTCACTTCAAATCGCAATAACCTAGACATGTCTGAACGTATTAATTATATCATTCGTAAAACAATATGTCCAATTATAATGTAAATATCAAGTCTTGGAAAGATTCAGGAAAATAATTAGATACGTAAGCTTTTTTCTTTTTGTACGGCTTGCTTATGACGAGTGTAATTACTGATCAACCATTTCAAAAGAACACGTCCAAGACAGATTCGTACCAAAAACAGTAGAACATCCCTGGTTTCAATTTTTATTTATAACCGAGCTTGTTGGGTGAGCGCTACGTTCAGGCCGCGGGTTCAAATCATCGTCCGGCCGTCCAGATTTTGGTTTTCCACAGTTTCTCGAAATCACCCCACTGCCGCAGATTTCCTTCCCGTCCCTTGCTCCCATCCTATCGCGGCTCTAATGTCCTCTTCGCCGACGAGTCGCAAAACCCGAAAAAGAAAGCAAGATTTCCTTTGTCCTCCCAGTCTTTGAGGTTATATAACGTAGCAATGGTGATATTAAATTGATTATGACCACAAGGTTACGGTGCAACTCGTATGTGTTTATATCAGAATAATAATTGATCATGATGTTCGCTATGCTGTAAATGACTTAATAATTGTGTATTGTCATGGGGCCAATGGATGACATACCGACTGCTCAACAACTTCCTAGTGATAATTAAGTCACAGTTCTATTGCTGACGTATTTTACAGCAATTATGATTTCTTGTGCATCATTGCATGATTCGAAAAGTGGAATGCATCGCATTACAGAGTTAACGTGCTTATTCCGCAACATGTATTTCTTTCAGATTAGACTCTATTAATCCTCTATGCCATCATATAATTTATTTGAAACGCCCAGCCGCTTGCTCATTCGTTCATCACTCACGATTTCGTAACACTAAGATATAAGGTCCACCCGGTGTTTTGAGGTTGCCCACTTATCTCTTGACAACAGATAAGAGGATGACTTGCAAACAATAACGGAATCGAGAGAACACGGAAAGGTCAACTTCATTCTATTACACTATACGAAAAGCGCCAAATTCTATTAACATCGTGTCTCCATCAGAAATTGCTTCTCAGCTAGTAACATACAACAAGAAGCGATCAGTGAAAACTATTCCTATTACTAAATAGGTGTTGTCTTGATTGCGTGGTTTAAAATTTCACTATACTATTAAAATGTGCCCTCAGATAAAAATCTCATCTTTACACTTTTTTTTAAGTTGTTTGCAGAAAACATATTGGTATATAACAGTATTAAACTGGGAGAAAGCTGAACAGTTGTAAGGGATCTGTGCAGATATCTAGCAGGATAATTCACTATGGAATGATGATAATGCCAAAATTGTCAGTTTATTAGATACACAGACGAAAATAAAGGATTTATTTATAGCTATATTGTGTGGGAGGAATTACTTGTTAACAACCTTAGGTGTAAAATTTTTGACATAACATTTTATAATAAATATAATTTGACAGAACATTATTAACATGTTAACATACGTAGGCTTCATTACGACTATTTCCACCAAATATCTCGTTTGAGAAAGCTCAAATGCAGTGTAAACTGACAAAGCATAAAAATACCAGGAAAAACACACTGTCCGATTTCCAGTCAGTAGACATGTATACTTATGTTCCAGTGCATAAATTTTGCTGGGACTGTTTTTGACGAAACAATACACACACAACAGAAAGCGGAAATTTAATTTTCTCAGAAAGGAAACAGATAACGGTGGAGCGCCCCTGTAGTTGACACGCATACGTAATGTGACCTCGGAGCAGCACGCAGAACTGCATCGTCATCCGAACTCTGTCCTGCGCGCTTAGCAGCGTGCCGAGTGGAAATCATTTGTGGGGAAGCGAAGACATGGACACAACAGGAAATAAATAATTTGTACGATTATTTTCCGCAGTTCAAAGGAAGACAAATCAGTAGTTGTACTGGCAGTGACGGTAACGAGACTCAAAACGTTAAGTCATTAACAGAATAACACAGTGTCATCCCATCAGAAACGAAAACATCATTGGCTATCTAATACTAGCAATCGGCCCTGGAGCTCAGAAACACAGATGTTCTAAGGATTATAGAAATTAATCCAAACGACAGCCTGAATTTTTTCCACAGTCTCCGGCAGCCTCTTTTTTAAAAAGATTTTTTGGCTCGTCAACGTCGAGATCATTATAGTCGCAGGAGATTATGGACAAGGAACGTGAATTGGAATTCGGTTATAGCTTTTCGAAAGAACCATGTCGATATACGCCTGAAGTGATTATTTAAAAGCATAGAAATTATGGTTGGATCTGTGATCGAAATTCCGTCCTACCGAATGTTAGGCCAAGCGTTAACCGATTACACATCGGCCTCAGTAAGAGCTTCAAGGCAACAGTAGTGGAATTTGCTAACTGATACGTCTAAATATAGAAGTGAAACGAAAGAAAAGTACTCGCCTTTAAACTACCGGGTATTAAATTACTTAAGAGCACGTTATTCCCTTTAGAGGTTGTGATTTCACCGGAATCCATCAGAGATTAAGTAACTGCTTAACAAAGGTTTACATAAAGATCTCGACTGCAATACTTTTGCGGTAGCAGATGTGACTACAGTTTATTGATAATGGAATGTAAATAAGATGAAGATTAAAAAAAAAAAAACAGGAAAACAAAGCCATTTGATTCAGGCAGACTGTAACAACACAAGTTAATAGGAGTTTCAAGAAGTATTAACAGAAAATGACGGAAGAATCGTTGCATAAGAGAAAAAAGCAATTTTGACAGATGAAGAATTCAGGAAAGAAAACAATGCAAACGTAGAAATAAGGACTCAAACTAAACCATAGCACAAATTCATTTATAATGTAGGAAATACTGGACCTAATTAGTCAAACATGAAACCATAAAACTGCAGTAGATCAAATAAGCAAACAATTCTTGGCTTATAAAAACTGTTCTAGGGTATTCTGTCGGGTAAGTTCTGCCACACACGACGTTACGACAACTATCTCCACTGTCTTCATCATGTGAAATGGTAAGTCGAAGTTAATACTGCGACACCGACTGAACACCCAGTTCTCACAATTATTGGCTTATAAAGAATGCACGGAATAGAGAAATGACTGGATTTGAGAAAAGCGTAGATGGAGACTATCACTGGCTACTGGAAAGACAGATAGATGCACTTACAAGAAATTAAAGGAAACTTCGGAAAAAGAAAGCAGTGGGTATATCCGATGCAGGACGACTAGCTGTAAAGGCTACCCAGAATGGTTGTGCGAAGGAAAGAAGTGATGTTCGCAAAAAAGAAGAATATTAGTCGAAATAAGGCATCCGAAACTGAAATATTCCTTCAAAATTTTCTGTGTTATTAAAAGCAGTAATAACTGAACTATTCATCTTACAATAAATTATTATTTGAAAATAGTAACACCACTGCTGCAATTTTTGTTTATTTCGACGCTTTTCGTCGGATGTCTAATTGTTTCTGTAATATGTCCGCAATTTATAAATCGAATTTGATTGTTACTACAGTAATATATCTGTAAGCAACTGCAGGTGAAATTAACTTTAGTAGTTACATATAGTGTTCATCTTATATTTATTATTTAATGCATGATCGGAATGTCTTCTACAGCCAAGAAGAACGTTATTTCTATACCAAAAATGGTATGATACATGGAAACAATATAAAATATTAACAACTTATTTTTGCAAGATATACAACAATTGTTAATTGAAGAACGAAAAGAGCAGATGGAGATGGTTAAAGTTCAGTTGGGTTTCAGAGGGGAGGAACAAGAGAGTACTAAAAAATTTCCATAATATCTACAGATCTCCAAAAACATTATGATAACGTCGATTGGTAAAATTCTTAAAATATAGGTAACGTACAATATAATAATAATAATTATTATTATTTTGTCTGAACAGAAAAGAACTTAAGGATACGAAAATCGGATGGTATTTAGGAGTGGATCGCTACAAGTTTGCAATGCTATTCAGAATACAAAACAAGGATTTACAGTTCCAGCAAAACTACAAATTTATCCGATTAAAAATTTTGAGTGAGCGCTGTATTGGAAATAAGACTGAGAAGTTGATTGTAGCGAACGATAAGGTATGTGCAAGACAGTCAAAGTCTGAGGAGTAGCGGGTATCAGACTGAGATAAGAAACCTCGAAGGAAGCTGATGAATTTCGTTACAGACATTGAAAATTAGAAAGTGATGAAAAAACACGCAGGATGTCGATTCTATGCCACCACAAACAAGACTAGCTTTTGTCAAGCAGAGGAACTATCAATAGGAAACAAAGTCACTTCTGGGAGCGTTTCTCTGCTAGCGGTGAACGGAAAAAAAAGCTGAACACTAAGTAATACGATGGGAACAGAATTTAAGTCTATAAAGTGTGAAGTTATAAAAAAAATACTGAGGGTAAAGGAATTTCTCGAATGACAAGAAAGATAATTTTTAATTCAACCAGCCAGAAGACATTTATTTTGCGGAAATGGACGAAAGGTTAAAATGCCCTTCTCCACTTATTAGTTCCTGTATTTTTGTGAGTTATAGACATCTGCAACTGAATTTATCCCATTGATGTGATTTTACTAATTCGTTGTACAAACTTAGTACCATCCCACTAAAGTAATCTACGGAGCAAACAGCAAATTGAGTTGTTGATTTAATGGTCTGCCAGTGAAGGCGTTATCTCAACTGAACAGTACATGGGCCACTGTTAAAATGTATATGTGCTTTGTAAGTTGAAGGATGACGGCACGAATCCGTAAACGACTCTGACATCGTTGATGGATAAGGAAATGCACCAGGAGCTTTACATGGTAGGAAACCGGTTTGAGGATGTAACACATATAGTGCATAGCTGTTCCGATTCCTCACTAGCTGTCTAAAATGGCCTTAGAGACCTCCTTGTCCACAAGAGGATACAACAGCTTTTCAGTTTTCCAAACTGACTGCCGTAAATTTGGCAGTTAACAATAACATTAAAATTTTTAGAATAAATTCAGGCACCCACTATTCATGACGTAATGTTACTTCAGAGGACATCAAAGCAAAAAGATAACAATTTTTTAAAAAACCGTACATCACCTAAGCCTAAATAATGTTTACCTTGTTCTTAAAACGCTGTCTTGCTGTTAGGGTTGACATCGCAAGCATCTTGAGGGCTAGAACCGCCAGGTAGAAGAGATATGCTTTGAATACGGGGTTGTCTGTGCTTAACAGCCATTGCACGTCCGCCATGTTACTTGTTCCTTCCTATGCGCTTCCACTGACCCGACTGAGAATAGCTGTAATCAGACTGCGTCTCTGAATAACCTTGAGTTGGTAGTCGGGGTGGGGGAACTGGTTCATCAGGCGACAGGAGAGGCAACGCACTTATCTTGAAATATCGTTTGTGATTGACAGCGCATCAGACGGATTCGAGAAGATGAGATGAAATGTTATGGAAAGCCGACAAATTTTGTGAAGAGAGTAACATCTACCGGGCCTACATAAAGTTTAAAAATACCATAACTTGAATCTCGTCCTAATTTTCGATGAATGAATAGCGTAGCTATAGTCTCTTTCACGCCCTTTCCCCTATGACAACTCAGTAGAAGAACCGTTTAAAAACTAACCTGAACGTTTATTAGCTTTCAGCGTTCATTGGGTAACGACTTAGTCTAGAGAAATTCCACGTAGAAGGTTCTCGTAAAAAACAAGTACAAAATACAATGATTCCATCACGTATCATGAATGTAGGCATTCGAGACTACTCGTTATGCATGCCGTGGAAAATAATTACTCTAAATGGACCTGGAAACAAACATCATTTTCTGACAACATATGCTCGATATATGTTCTAGCGATGTGTGGCTCAACGACTGCCAGTAATTTTATGCTGTTTTATATCTTTCAATATGATGTATTTACACGAATTGTGTGCTCGGCATCAACATCATGGAAGACTATGAAGTTATTGTAGCTGCTGCACATGTTTATCTTGCAAAATGAAAAAAAAAGGAAGTGGATGTTGCCTTACTAACTAACGATTATTCCTGTTCACAGGGAAATATAAATAACTACTTTAAAAAAAAACTTAACAAGAATATCAAAAACTGATTTCGAAATTTTGATTTGTGCAATTTGAAATTTTTTTATAAAAGGACACCATCATGAGGAAGGCGATACCACTTGCTACCACATTAATGTATTTATTCAGAGTATCAGACCGTTCCGTTGGCTCAGGTGGTTGTGGTATCGTGATGATGACCGACTCCTGAGTATACATTAGATGGCCGAATACTTTTGTTTAGACGGTTTTAGGCTTATGTTCTGTCTCTTAACCTTTTTATGTGTATGCGTCACCATTAGATATAAAATTTTGTGTACAGTGTAACTCCAACTGTCTTTCTTCTTTTCTCGGATTTGTAAATAAATGCTTCTACACCCGACAACTCCGGGTGATAGTATTTCACTAATGAAATTTAGTTTCTTGAAGACTGATCAGTTATTCATTTTTACACTATTCAAACATATCTTTTTCAGGGTTATATATTCAACAAACTAGGGAAATTTTCAAACATTGCGACCTTAAACATAATTTCACTGATGAAAATTGGCAAGTTGAAGCATTTAACAGGTATACTGGATCAACTTCGGAATACAGATCACGACCCACTAGAATCAAGAGAATATCGCCCTACAAAGGTCCTCCTGGAAGAAGAATA
This sequence comes from Vandiemenella viatica, assembly GCA_031002005.1. Lineage (NCBI taxonomy): Eukaryota > Metazoa > Arthropoda > Insecta > Orthoptera > Morabidae > Vandiemenella > Vandiemenella viatica. The sequence goes on along the minus strand of JARYHS010013630.1, from coordinate 315,096,755 downwards.
ATGAATAGCGTCCCGCAATTTGGAATGGGGTTAATGATTCATAATAGCATAATAAACTCAATCGAGGAGTTTCCATCACAGTCCCCAAGAACGGCAAACTTAACGATTAAAGCAGAGAACAAAACCCATTCATTGATAAATGCTCACGCTCCAACATACGACAAAAACACAAAAAATAGAGAAGAAAATGACAAATTTTGGAAAGAGCTAAACCAATTGATATAAAAAAAATCCCCGGTTCACATATCAAAATTTTTCTTGGAGATTTCAACGCGAAAATAGGACGAGAAAGAAAATATCGCAAAGTTGTGGGAAGATAGCCTACTCATAAATTAACAAACATAAATGATCAAAGATTAATTGAACTCTGTAAAGATCACGGACTTATCCTAGAATCCACAAGATTTAAAAGACGACCACACAAATTAATGACCTGGAAATGCGCCAACATAAAAATGGGTGAATTTCAGATCGACCATGTAGCCATGGATAAAAATTACCACAAGGAAATTTATAACATCAAAGTCCATCATTGGGTAGACATCGATTCCGATCATTATAACTTAAAAATAAAAATCAGTCTAATACCAAAAAAAAAAAAAAAAAAACGTAAACCTTCCAAATCCATTATGCGGAGGAAATACGACCCCAGTTACTTAATAATTAATGCAGTGTATCAAGAGAGATCCAAAACATCCGTAAGTGAAAAACTAAGGACAATAATTAATAAATTGAAAAACATAGCCGACTAAATCCTTCCATGAGAAGTAGAAAGAAACAAATCTGGTGGAACGATGATAGTGACAAAACAGATACAAAGCATGGCTGAACAACCAAAAAATCCCGAGAAAAGCTACCTAACACCAGATGACAAATAGCCAAAAAAATCAGAAGAATTAAAAGTAATCATCTAAAAGAAACACTTACATGCCTAACATTTTCAGAAGATCGCTAATAATGTGGGAAAAGCTAAACTCCAAATTGTAAAACTCGAAAAAATAGCAGCAAAACTCGGGCTACAAATTCGTTTGTAAAGGCGGAAATGATGCCAACCTTCAAGGTTGAAATTTCAAACATCAAACTGAATAATAAAAGAAAAATTAAAATTGTAAATAAGTTCAAATATCTTGGAGGAACTATAACCTGGAATTCAAATAAGAAAGCATCAATACACAACAGAGCAACTAAATTGAATCAAGTACAACGAATCACCTGGCCAACCTATAAGAAGAAATCTCTCTCAAGCGCCTCTTAGGGGGGGCCCGCACCTAGGCTAGATGAGATGGGCGACCTTTCTTTTATCTTAGCTCTGCAATTTACCCCCGGGGGGCAAGAATCTTCTTCTCATTTGCTACGGTCCTCGCGCTGTCTTAATCCGGCCTTGTATGCTAGTGAAATTTTATTCAAACTAAACATAAAATCAACAATTGATAAGCTACCTAAAGGTATACAGAAGAATTATCAGGACAATCATTAACAAAAAAAAAACACTAAATAGACAGACAATGGAGATTGTTACCTAACGAAGTAGTATACTAGGAAAGTGAATCCATAACAGACACAATGCGCAAAAGTCGAGTTGTCTTTTTTTGTCAGATCACAAGAATACCGAAAAACAAAGCTAATACAGTATAACAGTTATCCAACTACTTTTGTAAAAATAAACAAGGAAACAATTGGTTCAAAGAAGTACAGGAAGGCTTAGGAGAGTTCGGAAAAACAATGCAACAAATTGAAAAGAGAGGAAAGAAAAAGATTCTGAGGAACAGAAACACAAGACTTAAACTAAAAACAATACACCGTAACTGAAAAAAAAACAAAAAAAACGGGTAGCCAGGTCAGAAAGAATGAAAATGTTTTGGGAGCAGAAGAGGAAGCTGAAGAACATATCTTCCTCTAACACTGCGAAGACAAAAGTTCATACGTATTGATTCAATTTCTCCAATGTGGGCGTAAAATATATAATAATAATAATAATTAATAATTGAGGTCATATATTGTAACTTTGGTATTGAAGTTTTTCGAGGCCAGAGAGAGCAAAACTAGACCTAAGGAAGTCTCTCCGATTTCTAGAAAAAAGTTGACGAAAGGAAGATGGTTTGAGAATCTGAAATTAATAATACGATCCAATCCTGGCGGGATGGATATATAATTATTAACTGGATATTCCAGATAATAAGTCGAAGGGCAATGAAGAAGGAACAATAAATGGATTGCAATGCTACATTTTGAACAGAATAATGTATTGTAAAAGGAACAGTAAGACAAGTAAAAGATTTTTTTTTTTTTTTAGTGAAAGTTAATAAACTTTGTGTGTTGATCTTAGAGAATTTTACTTTAGTAGAAAGACTTTATATTTTCGGCAGTGGTGTTAACCCCGGCATTGGGTATAGAGATAAATTAAAAAGCCGACAACGGAAGTTGGTCCAATTCCTTACTTCTTTATTAAAAGTAAGGAATTGGACCCTTGCAAATATAGTGACAAAGTGACATGGACATTGAATGGCAATAACAATTTTCGGATGAGACCACGCTGAAAAGGGTACGTAAAAAAAAAAAAAATTATAAAATGTAGTTTTGAAGAAATACAGAGAATAATATCTATAGCTAAGTATTAGATAAAACTATTCAATTGAAGTAAAGAGAATAACGAGATAAATTGAGTTATAAAATTTAGCTAAATGACAAATAAAAAAATAGTAATTATTGTAACTACTAAGTTAATATGTAGTGAAAAGTAATAAGAATAAACTAGATTTCTGAAGGCGAGTATGCTGTTAAATCTGTGTTTTTATCACTTCGCCTGTACCAGGATTCATGGGCGCCGGGAGGCGGGTGCAAGGGGGTGCACTTGCAACCCCCTGCTATGAAAGATAATACACAGAAAAATATTAAGAAACAAAAACTTGATTATTAAATCCACTGTTTGAATAATAACTTAAGGCACCTAGGTTAGTGTCCAATTTTTTCAAAATCTTTGTCAATAAATTCAGTATCCTTAGTTAACAAGTAATAAGTGTTATATATAATGTATAAAAAAATACAGATGCACCTCCCTTACAGTAATCCTACCGGCGCCCATGCCAGGATTGTTATACCGCTTACTTCCATGCAGAATCTGTGAATATTGGTATAAATAATTAGTAAGGATTAAGTAATCTGTGCAGTTTTGTAGTAATTGTTAGTATTCCTGTATTGCTATATTAAAATAGAAGAAATATCGAGCTGTAAGTTGTTACGGATCTGATTTGATAACGGTTACCTTTGGTTAGTGTACAATATCTGTTAGTGTAAATATCTGCTACCGTTCCAAATAAAAAATAACGGAAATCAATACAAGATAAAACCTGGGGGTGTAGTATATTGAGAGATTTTAGTTATAGTATATTCTAATTTTCGCTCGGGATAATTTTTCTCAAGCTGCAGCTATGTAATGTAATTCCACCCTACGAAGCAGAGCTCAAGGTTGGGAAAGTCACTTCCCGTGGGAAGCAGACCCCCTACCCGGTAACCCAGAATGCCCTTAGCAAGGGATTTTAAACGAATAGGACTAATGTCACATGACTTCCCCCCACCACGTTTCTACTCTGGAGAGCGCAGTCTGCAACGGCCTCCGGGGCAGTCGATTCGCCGATTCTCAGGATGGACCACGTTGCCATACGGCATACAGATTTTATTAGGTAATGGATAATGCATTTATACCCTTCTGATGGCTTAGAAAGAATATTCCGAGTGACAGGATTTTATTAGTAAGAGATTCCTTTTATGAGAGTTATTTTATACAGTATTTCAAGTGTATGTCTATGTGCCCATTTTTATTGAAGTATTAAAGTCACTCGATTCTTTCAACTACATGTTTCATTTGTATCGCTGATTCCTGCTCATTACTAATAATAAGTGTGGGCAGAACGTAATTGCTCTGATCCTAGGGCCCCATATCTTCGGAAGCTGACCGGAGAGTGGTTGATCAGAGACAAATCCAAACTTTCGGTTGTGGTGATTTGCCGATCAGTTACTACAGCCGCATTAAATGGTGTCAGATTCTGGGGTAGATTACATAAAATCAGTGATCGATGATAGCAGAAATATTGGGAAAGTATTTTCCCATTAGTACAGCTAAGGGACAAATATTCTCTTTCGCTGTAAAACCATTTCTTATGTGTAGCAGCCGCAGAGGGTAAATGCAAAGCCAGAAACAGTACGAAGAATTCAGTATAGCAAAGTAATTTTCGACGCTACAAGGAGCGCGAGTTGGAACCGAAACCGGATACTGCAAGCAGATAAGGAAAAGCTTGGAGAATTTCGCGATCCGCCGGAGAGAGGGCAGCACGGACCGAGTCCCAGCAGCCAGCGCGAGAGCAGTGGAGGGGGTGACATCGCCAGCAGCCAATAGGAGGACGACGCCACCACAATACGCACGGACGGCGCCAGAATTCAAGTCTCGCAGTCTCAACCCAGCAGAACAGTGAGTAATACGCAGTGCGCAGTGTTTCACAATGAATACCGCAACCAGTGAAGTAGGTGTTGAAGAGAGCAGTGCGGGAAAGCTCTCAGTATCAGAAGCCTTAAAATTGATTCCAAATTCGTTTAGCGGAGATAAAGAAGAACTGCAACCTTTCATTGAAAATATTTCATCTGTATTTAATTTAATTGCTAAGCAAGATCATGATGTTCTCCTTCATTTTGTAAAGTCAAAGATCTGTGGCCAGGCCAGGGGGAAATTGCTCGTCCGAGTTTTTACCAAAACATGGGATTCTGTAAAAGATATCTTGATTGAAAACTATGGGGAGAGGCGTTCATTAGATCACTATGCTTGTAACCTTTTTGCAGCTCGTCAGGGTAAAGCAGAACCGATTGTTGAATGGGCCGCGAGATTCGACAAATAATCACATGACTTTAGAAATGCAGTAGCTAAAGAAATTCCTGAAGAAGACTGTAAAAGGGAGTCTTACTCTTGTTGATCGCCTGAGTCGCATTACATTTATTCAAGGGTTAAGTAATGATAGAATACAGACAGTAATTAGAGCGCGGGGTTCCACTATCACTTTGCCAGTCGCTGTTGAATTAGCACTCGTCGAAGAAAGCGCATTGTTGTCACAGAAAGAAAAAGCTGTTATAGGGCGTTCAGATACACACACAACACAGAGTAATGCCATGAAAAAATGTTTCTCTTGCAATAAAAGTGGCCATATTAGTAAAGAATGTAGGAGCCAACCCGTTTGCCAAATCTGCAGACAAAAAGGTCACCTAGCCATAGCATGTAAAGCACGCACACAGTTCAGAAGAATTAGTTATGTCACTTGTGCATATTGCCATAGAAAAGGACACATTATTGCAGACTGTAGAGTAAAGAAGGCAGTTTGTTACAAATGTAATAAAGTCGGGCACTTAGCGTCACATTGTCGCAACAATGACACAACACAATAGACAAACAAAGGTTCGGGAAACGAGCGAAGAGTGTGAGAAATGGCAGCCACTCTTACACTCGTCCATATGGCAAAATACATACCGTAGCTGTGAACATGAGAATGATTTTGTTAAGATCACCTGTGAGCAAGTAAACAATGGGGAAATATTCTGTCTCCTAGACACGGGGGCACAGCTGTCTCTTATACACAAGAATGCATTGGCAAATCACGTTCAAATAGATACAAAGAAAACTTTAAGTATTAAGGGAATTATGTCACACACAGTGAGAACAAAAGGAACGATTGTTTTGCAACTAAAACTGAGTAATCATGTGTTCATTAAGCATGAGTTTCATGTGGTTGAAGAGTCTGTTGATATAGTTAAAGAGGGGTTAATTGGGAGAGATCTTTTAATCAAACAGGGAGCTATAATTAACTATGAAAACATGTCTGTATGTATCAGTTCCAATACTGACAGAATCAGAAAATATTAGTGGGCCTAGTAAGCGGGCTAGAGTAGTCTCAAAGGGGTCAGAAAACTCAAGAGGCAAATGTTCTCAAGCAAAGGGAAACATAAACACAGAGGTACCGCCCGAAAACTCTCGCAGAAGACGAGGAAAACGTGTAAACAGAAAGAATAGGCATAGCAACAAAAACACAAATAATGCTCAAAACAGTAATGAATCCACTACACAACATATACAGAATGAACAACAGGAACATAAACAAACTGTAGAAGTATCTAATCGGAGAGATGCTAGTAATTCAAGTCACAGTAAGGATAGTTTAAAGCAGTTGAACAACAGTTCTAAAGGCACAAAAGAATTTGCAAGTCTTCCAGAGGATTACACAGTAAAGTTAGGGCCAAGAGAAGAACGCATTTTACGAGTTCAGGTGCAATGCCGAAATTGTGCAGAAGCTATTGTAAACAAACAAGAAATTATTCAAGGTGTTTTCATTCCTGAATCATTGGTCAAAGTAGAAAATGGTACTTGTATTTTATCTATGTTAAATACCAGGGAGGACAGTGTTGAATTTTATTGCGGAGCATTACAGGCGCAGCCATATTGTGCGGAGAGCGATATGACGTCAGAGTCACGTGATACGCCAGCTGACAGCCCGTCCGCCATTAGAGTTGTAGAAGGTAAACAAACAACTAAACACGTGCAACCAACACAAGGGAAATCACGCACCAGTTTATTAATGGAAAATTTGAGGCTAGATCATTTGAATGAAGAAGAAAAGCGATCCATTCTAGAACTTTGTCTATTGTACAATGATATATTTCACCTCCCAGGAGATAAGTTGACACACACCAACACAGTCACCCATGAAATCAAATTAAAGCCAGAAGCACAGGGTACAGTCATCAAACAGAGATCGTATCGAATTCCAGATACTATGAAACCCATTTTACAGAAAGAAATCGATCAGATGCTTGAGAATGAGATCATTGTTCCATCAAATAGTGAGTGGAACTTCCCAATACTCGTCCTACCTAAGAAACCGGATGCCAGTGGCCAACAACGATACAGAATTGTGGTAGACTTTCGCAAATTAAATGAAATTACTATAGGAACTGTTTTTCCACTTCCACTAATTTCAGAAATCTTAGATTCATTGGGGAAAGGCAAAATACTTTTCTACCTTAGACTTAGCTCAGGGGTATCAGCCAAATTTTGATTAAAGAATCGGATCAACCGTTAACTGCATTCAGTGCAGGTCAAGGTCATTTTATGTTTAGAAAATGGCTATGGGGCTTGCCTTCCGCACCCGCAAGTTTCCAGTATCTTATGACAGTAGTTATGAGTGGTCTACATGGTGATCGATGTTTTGTATATCTAGATGAAGTAATCTGTTTTGGTCCAAACTTGGAATCACACAATGAGAGGTTAAGAGACATTTTTGACAGATTAAGAACACACACACTTCGCCTTCAGCCAAACAAGTGTAACTTCTTACAAAAAGAGGTCACCTATCTAGGACACAAGTTGACAGAACATGGAGTTTACCCAGATCCACAGAAAATTGAAAAAGTTAAAAATTACCCAACTCCTCAGACAACAAAACAATTGAAAACATTCCTTGGGTTTGCAGGTTATTATCGTCGTTTCATAGAGAACTTTAGTAAGATAGCTAAACCATTATATGAATTATTAAAGAAAAATGTTCCATTTGATTGGAGTCCAAAAACTGAGAATGCTTTCCAAACTCTCAAGGAGAAATTGATCTCAGCACCCGTTTTAGCGTACCCGGACGAAAAACTTCCATACATTATTAGCACCGACGCGTCTCAGCATGCAATTTCGGGAGTACTTTCGCAGGGGCAATTAGGCTCAGATAGACCAGTCGCATATATTTCCATATCTTTAAATAAAGCAGAAACTCATTATTCCACTTCTGAGAAAGAAGCTATCGCGGTTACGTGGGCGCTAAAGCAATTCAGATCTTACGTCTTTGGCAGAAATTTCACGGTTTATACCGACCACCTCCCGCTTACTTGGATTTTTAGTGTTAAAGACCCATCTTCTAGATTACTAAGATTTCGCTTAAAAATTGAAGAATACAATTACACAATTGTTTCATCGTAAGGGAAAATCAAATACAGTTCCAGATGCACTTAGTAGAATTAGGGAAGTAAGGGAAGTAGAAGAATCCACCCAACCAGACACTGTCACAGATGAAACAATGCAAACAGAAGAAGAAATACTTACATCCACAGTAGATGCACAAATCCAGACAAATGAGGAGGAATTTCCAACACTAAATGAGGACGAAAAACTAGCCATACTTAAGGAATACCATGACAGCCCCATCTCTGGACATCTAGGTGTAAATAAGACATATGAGCGAATTAAGAGAAACGTTCAGTGGCCAGGGATGAAGTCCTATATAGAAAATTATGTCAAACAGTGTGATAATTGCCAGAGGAACAAACACTTAGTACCGCATACCCGTATGCCATTAGAGCTTACAAAAATACCTGAGCATGAATTCGAACGTTGTGCAACGGTTATTGGTGGGCCAATGCCGTTGAGCAACAATGGGAACAAATTTGTGTTGACATTCCAGGACGAATTGACCAAATTTATAACTGCAATTCCGATAGCCAGACAAGATTCTGATACAGTGGCTCGAGCATTAGCCTTAGAAGTAATTCTACGCTACAGCGTTCCTTCGATCTTACTTTCCGATAATGCATCATGCTTTATCAGCGAAACAATGCAGAAAGTATGTAAATTACTAAAGATCAATAAAATCCAGACATTGGCGTATCGCCCACAATCGAACTTCGTCGAACCAGCCCACCGTAGTCTTTCAGAGTACTTGAGCACATGGGAAGATTGGTTACCTTTTTTTGTATTTGTATATAACACTAGTATTCACAGTGCAACAGGGTACACGTCACATGAGCTAATGTTCGGTAGAATACCAAATATACCAGGGGTATTGCAAAGCGATCCAAAACAAGTTCACTATTCATGTGATGAGTACGCAGATGAGCTAAAAGCTATCCTACAAACACTACACAAACAGGTTAGGGAGATCAATCAGGGACTGAAAGAGAAAAACAAAGAATATTACGATAAGACACAAAATCCACGAGAATTAGAAATTGGAAGCAAAGTTTTGCTAAAAGATGAATCTGTTCGCAGAGGTAGGTCTCAGAAGCTTGACAGTGATTATAGAGGACCTTTTGTTGTGATTGGAAAACGAGGCGTTAGTGTAACTATCCAACTGGGCAAATATAAACGACTCACAGTTCATGCCAATAGATTAAACCCATATCATTGAATAAATTGCGAAATAATTCAGTCAGTAGTGAGAACACACCTTAAAAATGCAGTAAAGTAAGTTACAGTACATTTAAAATGGATATGAAACAGAAAAAGCCGCATTAGAAACACATAAACACAACGCACGTGGTCGCTTGTTTGTAAACACCGCACCACGTTGAGTCACGGCGTGGCCAAGCACATGGGCGCCCACGCACGACTGATAAACTGATGGCCGACCTCCAGATATCTTGTTACGCCGGGAGGCAAGGCCGCTCACACTCGCCCACACGCTGATGGCGCTGCTGAGGCGAGCCCACCTGATAGCGAGGTCTTTAAACGCACTCACACACGTGTGAGGCATTTAACTCGCAGCGGAGAACAGTTGATTGTGACATTACGATGTACACTTTTGCATTTATAATTAAAATGTACTTTGTTTTACAGGTTGCAACAGTACACTTAACTAAACTTTTATTTTGCTTTTCAGATGGAACTACTGTACGGTCTTCTGTTAGTTTCTCGCCAGCGTAGCTACACAAGATTTTATGGTCGAAAATTCAGTTCCAGTCCAGGCTTATATTTTGACCACATAACCGGCGCACAAATTTATTCTTTGACCTGGAGGGTGGCTACGTATGTGAATCTGAAGGAATTAGATGACGCTTCTGAAAACTTAGAAAATTATGCATTTCGATCAATCGCTTTTTGCAAAAACAAATTAATTGAGTTGAATATAACAACCCATGAATGCGATGAGATGTCCCAAGAAATATTCTGGCATATTAACAAATTAAAGCAGTCACAAAATTTAATTGGACAAATCACGACACATGACTCTCCTCGAAGGAAACGTGCTGTTTTTGGGTTCGTAGGGCAGATATCCAAATTGTTATTTGGCACTCTAAATATGGAGGATGCAGCTTATCTGAGATCTAAGACAGATATCCTTGAGAAAGAGCAACGTAATCTGTTGAAATTGTCTAAAGAACAACTAACTGTAGTAAAGAAATCTCTGACTGAAACTAACTATACATTATCGAGTGTGAACCGAAATCAAGATGTTTTGGTTTCGGGGATGAAGAAAATACAAAATTATGTACAAGAATTTGCAAAACATACAGATCATTCCATTCGAAAATTGGCTATAATGACTGCTACCAATGAACATTTTATAAGATCCTTGTCTATTATATTTGAATTACAAAGACAGTATGATTTAGTTGTATTAGCTATTGTAAACGCTCAGTATGGAATTCTACAACCCCTTATCATTAATCCATCCCAAGTTGTCAGTTACGTAACGTTAATAAGAGATAATATTAAAGACAAACGATTCCCAGTTCCACTTTCCGAGGGAAAGGGTTATCTTCTATTATAAATTATTAGCTTGTATGTCTTCTTATCGCAAAATATTTTGACGTATGTTCTCAACATTCCTCTTTCGACCAACAATCAATTTAATATTTACAGAATTCTTCCGTTGCCTATAGCCATTAGTAATAATTATAATTATCTGTTCATCTTGCCAGAAAAAGATACTTTAATAATTGATGAGTCTCGCAGATTGTATGCTAAAGTAAATCATGACAAACTTGAATGTAAACAGTTAACATCTGATCTTAGCATTTGTAAACAAAACTTTATACTGTCTGCTTCCTATGACGATGCTCCGTGTGAGGTAAAATTATTACAGCCAGTAAGATCAATTCCAAGTGCTTGTACCAGAAAAGTAGTCTCTTGAAATGAAAGTCTGTTTACTAAATTAAACAACAACGAATGGTTGTTTGTTGCACCTAAAGACGAAGGTATGACTATATTATGTGGTGAAAATCAGCCCACGGATACCATTTTCAAAGGAACAGGCAAATTAACATTCTTGCAAAAATGTCGTGGTTATGGAGTGAATATTTTGATTGAATCACAGCAAACGATAAGAACGAATGTTACCAGTCCAGATACTATACCTGATTTGAATCTAGAAGTAGATTGTTGCATCATAAACAAAGAGAAACGTAATATTCCAGAATTAAAATTGAATTTACCAATGGAAATCATTGTTAAGAATCTTGATGATTTGAAGGTTGCAGGACTAAAAATCGAAAAACTCCAAGATGAAATTGAAGAACAAGAGAAAAACGCTTTTACAAATGATTCATTGTCTCAGTATTCGATCTTATCGTATGTCTGTGTAGTTCTTATTTTTTGCATCATCATATTTCGCCTATGTAAGCATTGTAGCTGTCTAAGGAATTGTTTTAAGTATTTTTGGCGTAATACTGCAGGTGAATGTTGTAATCAGATTTGTGTGAAAACCACTATTGTAAACCACTCTACTGGTACTGAATTATCTCGTATAAGAGGAAGAAGACCTATACACGTTAACCGAGACATTAACAATGAACTCAATGATGAGGATATTGTAGTATTCGAAAGACCTCATTCTGCTATTGGACACAGACGATCTTTCGATCCAGATCAGGATCAAGTACCTCTTATCTCTCGCCATGATCGGAGATAAAAAAAATTTTGATAAGTTTATATATGTACTATTTCAATTATGTTTTATTTTTTTTATTCAAGTGTAATGTGCTTAAGAAGAATTAAGGTTGAATGCAATGTAGTAGTTAGAAAATGATAAAGATTATATAATCAACAATTCATATAGAAGTTTTAGGAAATGCTATTCTAGAATCTGAATACAATAACAAATAGAAGATAGTGTGAAGTTAGATATCTAATCATTTCAAGGCACTTTTATTTAATCATCATTTATTGTGTATTTTGTTTAAGCATTTGAGTCCAGATTTTGCAGATCACCAGGTAAGAGTCTCACCTAGGCTAAAGCCCTGGGTTCGACTCTTCCCCAAGGGGAGAAGTGTAGTATATTGAGAGATTTTAGTTATAGTATATTCTAATTTTCGCTCGGGATAATTTTTCTCAAGCTGCAGCTATGTAATGTAATTCCACCCAACGAAGCAGAGCTCAAGGTTGGGCAAAGTCACTTCGCGTGGGAAGCAGACCCCCTACCACGGTAACCCAGAAAGCCCTCAGCAAGGGATTTTAGACGAATAGCACTATGTCACATGACTTCCCCCACCACGTTTCTACTCTGGAGAGCGCAGTCTGCAACGGCCTCCGGGGCAGTCGATTCGCCGATTCTCAGGATGGACCACGTTGCCATACGGCAGGCAGATTTTATTAGGTAATGTATAATGCATTTATACCCTTCTGCTGGCTTAGAAAGAATATTCCGAGTGACAGGATTTTATTAGTAAGAGATTCCTTTTATGAGAGTTATTTTATACAGTATTTTTCAGTTATTTCAAGTGTATGCCTATGTGCCCATTTTTATTGAAGTATTAAAGTCACTCGTTGTTTCAACTAAATGTTTTCATTTGTATCGCTGATTCCTGCTCATTACTAGCAATAAGTGTGGGCACAACGTAATTGCTCTGATCCCAGGGCCACATATCTTCGGGAAGCTGACCGGAGAGTGGTTGATCAGAGACGAATCCAAAGTTGGTTGTGGTGATTTGCCGCTCAGTTACTAAAGGGGAAGATGTTTTAAACAATGATGAAAGTGGCCGGAATAATAATGGAATAGCGATAAATAATTATTGCTTAACATTTTTTGTTAAAAGGAAATTATTAACATTAATGGATAGAGTAACAGTTACGGGTGGAGGGAGGGGGGAGGGGGGGAAAGGACAGGTAACAGATACCAGTAACAATTTTTGTATATGCTCGTGGATCAAATGGAATGTATATTACGTCAAAATAGGAAAATTCAGGGGGAAATGTTGGATAATTTTAAAACGGAGATGTAAAAGTTTGGAAAAAAAATCTCGGGGAAAAATGAACAGATTAAATAAGTGCTATCTTTCATCATCAGCTAAGTTTTTTGTAGTCTAAATTACTTTAAACTCTTTAAATTATTATCTAAATTCTTAGGATTATTGTTAACGTGAAGAATTATTAAAATTTCGTCCATAAAATCAGTTTTAAGTTCGCATCATTGTTGTTTGAGTCTCTTTTCTAGTTATTGCAAGCTTCTTTGAATTATATGTAGATGGTAGTTAGTTTAATTAGAATACTATAGCATAGGTAAACTTTGTAGTATAAGTTATTTAACAGTTTCAATTTTTTATTTGCCGTAACTAATTCAAATCAGTAGTTAGAACTTCAATTGTTAAGGATATTTTATCGTCCCATATTTAGACTGTTTGGATCAAAATACGATTTGTTATTTAATTAGTTCTGGATCAGTAATAAAACAACTTGGTAATAGTAAATATTAATAAAAATAATTATTCCTAAATACCATCGATTTGTTCACAGTAGATTATACAGTATCGTTATCCTAAATTCCACTATCGATATTTAAAATTTCTCAGGAAAACAAAACCATAAGTTAAAGTAATTAACCTGCTCTGCCTGTAAATATAATTGTCTTCAATTGCTATCAAATACATGAAATAAAAACTTCCTAGATTTAAAAAAAATAATAATTCGTAAATAACTAAATAGGTCGGTTTTTTTACATACTAAGCACTAAATAGTATCGACATTCAATATTAAGTTTATTTTAAAATTTACTAACGTAAGTTTTATTCATTGGTTGTTAAGTACTTTTGTTACCTAGTTGTTACTTATAAAGCTTTAATTAATTATATATATATGTATATATATATATATATATATATATATATATATATATATACACTAGCCTCGTACCAGCGACTTCGTACTCATGGATTAAGAATTTTTTTGCCAGAATTAAATATAGTAAGTTTTTGGTAACGAAGTATTAGTCCCAAACAATATCGAGTCGGCATAATATGACAGGAAAGCTATCACTATATCATTCTACCGTCGAACCTGCCTCTTGAAGAGAATTAATTTCCAACATATTTCTGTCACTATTCGATAAGATCTCAAAATTTCGTGACTACCACTGTTAATCATACTGGAAAAATATCCTGTGCCCTTCATACACATTTCCTTATAAAATTACATCACAACGATATAGCCATTTAGTCGTCAAAACGTAACAAAAAGACAGAGACTTACTTCCGTATTTAGAATAATATTACTGTGGTTCACACTCACACACTGACTGTGAACAACACCTGAGGGATCATTATAACGTAAAAAAGTGTACACCTACAACATTGAAAGACTACCTACGATTTGCCTTGCATTGCGCCCCTAACTTTCTAATATCTACAGTTTAACATTCAATCCGAATAACCTACGACCCAGGCCTGACTCTTACGATGAAAAACAATTTTTAAAAATCTTAGCCTCCACGGAGATTTCAACCGGAGACCACGACGTTCGTAAGCAAGCTACTTAGCCACTGAGCTTCCAGCTCACTACACGGAAACATGGTCTGAAGACGTGCATATCCAACGTGTCTGTTTATCGCCGTATTTCCAAGTTATGAGAATCAATTGCCAACATATTTCTGTCACCATTCGATAAGGTCTCAAAATTTCGTGACTACAACTGTTAATCATACTGGAAAAAATATCCAGTGCCCTTCATACACATTTCCTTATAAAATTACATCACAACGATATAGCCATTTGGTCGTCATATCGTATCAAAAAGACAGAGACTTACATCCCTAATTATAATAATATTACTGTGGTTCACACTTACACACTGACTGCGAACAAAGCCTGAGGGATCATTATAACGTAAAAAAGTGTACACCTACAACATTGCAAGAATACCTACGATTTGCCTCGCATTGCACCCCTAGCTTTCTAATATCTACAGTTTAACATTCAATCCGAATAACCTACGGCCCAGGCCTGACTCTTACGATGAAAAACAATTTTTAAAAATCTTATGCCCGACGGAGATTTGAACCGGATACCACGACGTTCGTATGCCAGCGCTTAAGCCACTCAGCTGCCAGGCCACTACGGGGGAAACTCGCTACGGAGTAGTCCACATCCAACGTGTCTGTCTACCGCCGTATTTCGAAGTTATGAGACAAATGTGTTATTTATACAGATAATTTTTCAACCAAATGTAGACAGAATTTTTCTCCTTGTTTCAAAGGATAAGTGTGCAAAGTTTCATCGAGAATGGATAAAAACTTTGGATTTGTATGAAGAACAAACAATAGAACAAACCAACAAACAAACAAACATACATACATTCATCTTTATATATAAAGATAAAAATAAACAGTCAGTTTAGTTAAGATATCTACAAGCATAAGTTAATTTTTGGTGAATTGAGCACTGGTTTTGGGGTATGAACTGCTCTGCACTAAACCTGAAATAACTTCATCAGCTACGTTTTACCATCTAAATTAGTTTAAAGCTTGCGATTATAAAGTAAATAGTTCTGATTTACTGCAGCGAAATAAAAACTTTTTCATTCGGTAATAGAGCTTCAATAACAACTTCTTAGCAAAAACAATTTAGTAATTTTATCTACCTATTAGTTACAATAACTTGATTGAGGAATAAAGCGTATATCATATTTAGTAAAAAAGTTAAAAATATAGTATAAACTTTATTAGACTACTTTATCAAATAAATTTAAGGTTTGTATAGAAGGTGCTTGAAATATTTTGGAAAAATTATGAATGGAAAGTGTGGCGTCTGTAGCAGGTACGTTGCGAAGGGGTTGAGTTGTAGTTGGTGTGAAAAGTGGTTTCATTGGGCATGTAGAAAAGAGGAAACGTGGGGAATAAATGAGGTCCTCCCGTGGTTTTGTTCATTTTGTCTTAGGGATGATAGGACGAGGGAGATGGGCGAAACGATCAGGGAGTTAAGTGAAAGGAACAGGGTTCTTGAGGATCGTCCTGTGCAGGCTCAGCCTGTGGAAGCTCAGCCTATGGGGAAGCAACCTGTGGGGGCTCAGTCTGTGGAGGCTCAACCTGTGGAGGCCCAGCCTGCGGAGGCTCAGCGTGCGGAGGCTCAGTCTACGGAGGCATAATCTGTGGGATCTGTACTTGTCGAGGCTCATGCTATGGACACAGAAAGTAGAGATAGTGGGTTGGACGAAGTTAGGATGGATGGGTGGGAGCTGGTGACAGGTCGTAGGAGAAATATGGTTAATATGATGAAGAAGCCAGACACTTCAGAAATTGTGGGAAAAAATAGGTTTGACCTGTTGCCAGAGTCAGAAGGAGAAGAGCATCATGCAGATCTAGGCGTTGGTAAGATGCAGCAGACCTTTAGAAAAAAAGACATGTAAGGCAAGAATAGGCAAAAAAGGGTTCTGCTGTTACGTATCACCCATGGGAGAGATGTAGGCCATCTTCTGCAGGATCAGTTAGGTACATTTTATAAGATCACAAGTTTTTTCAAACCTTGTGCAACATTAGGTTAGGTGACAGAGGATATAGGTTCAGTTTGTAGTAGTTTCACTAAGGGCGATAGATTAGTGATAGTGGGAGGTGCGGGGAATAGTGTTAATAGAAATGCGAGTTATAGTATAGAGAAAGACCTGAGGAAGGTGTGAAGGAGGCACAGCATACCAGGGTGGAGCTTATGTAGGTCCTAAGTCATCATGACCGGTCACAATTGAACTGTGCTGTGAGGAGGATAAATGTGGAAACGGAAATGCTACTTGGGAAAGGCATTAGTTCTGTGAGGGGGGTTGTGCCTGTGAACACCATTGGTAGGTGGGGTTTCACTAGGCATGGCCTACACCTAAATAGTAGGGGAAAGGGGGTACTTTCTGAGTTGTTAGCTAAAGCAGGAAGGGAGCCAATTTTCAGTGATGATGGAGTCAGGACTGTGTTTTTTTTAGGTTAGGGGCTGCTGGTGAAAGAAAGGAAATAGATGATCAAAGTGATACTGATTGCAGATGCACGTTGGGAAAAATCACAGATGTTAAAGAAATAGATGATGTTGCTGAAACAATAACTGACTGGGCCAAAATTGGGAAAGAGGAGGTTAATGCTGAAACTATAAAACCAGTAATAATTGTGTTAATGGTGAACGGTAGAAGTATAATGCAAACTTAATAGATACACGAACCACAAGTAATAATTGGGATAGAGAGTTGGTTAAATGAAATAGCTCTAGACAGTGAGGTTTTTCCTGATGTTTACAGAGAGTACCGCAGAGATAGAGGAGCAATTGGTGGAGGAGTTATCGTACTAGTTAGCAAAAACTACCACAGTTCACTGGTGTTCAGAGATCAAGACCATGAGTTACTTAGGGTAGATTTCTGGGGTAATAAAAAACAAAAAATGAGGGTGTTGGCTGCCTACCGCAGTGGAAGAATGACAGAAGAGGATGAGGCTCTTGGGAGAAATTAAATTCTTACTCAGATTTCAGAGGTGAGAATAAAATGACAATTATTGGTGGTGATTTAAATTTACCATGTGTAAACTGGTAGGAAATAAGATTAACAACACAAGGGAACAGAGATTTGGAAATACCTTAATAAGGGAAGGAGGATTTACACAGTTGGTAGAGCAAAACACTAGGGGACAAAATATTTTCCTAATAAAGCCCGATGATAACCTTGTGGGGTGTCAAGTAACTGTAGGAATAAGTGATCACGAAGCAGTTCTGATGGATATTAGAGGATTCAGTGAACCAGCAGCCAAAATTGAAGAGGGAATAGGTACACTTATAAAAAGGCACACATTTCAAATTTGAAGATATTTTTCAGAGAACGTTACAGCAAATGGAGGGAAGGCACAATTACAGTAGAGTCAAGGTGGGAAGAGTTCAAGGAGACAATAAGAAAAGGGGAAGAAAAATTTATTCCAAAGCAGAAAATAAAGAGAAGTATACTGTATACTATAAGAAGGATGTGGGAAGGTTAAAGAGATTGGTAAGAAGAGAATACAACAGAGTTAAGAGACAGCAGAGTAATAGCGAATAATTAAAACAACTAAACAGTGACTTCATAATAGCTAAGAAAGTGGCTAAAGATGGGTTTATGAAGAGTATTGTCAGTGCAGGAGGACCATTGACTGATGCATCTAGAAAGTCCTACGGCTATATTAGAAACTGAGGGAAATGGAGGGTGTTGAAACGCTTATAGATAAGGATGGAGAAGAAGTTATTGAGGATTTGAAAAAGGCAGAGATTTTAAATAACTGGTTTAGTGAAAGCATTAGGGATAATGAATTAGAAACGGGAGGGTCTAATTCGGAGAATGAGCTTAACAACACAATTAGAAATGAAGATACCAAAAATTGGAAATTCATCTTGAGGAAATCTTGAAGGAAATAAGAAAGCTGAAAACTCATAAAGGGGCTGGTGTAGATAATATTACTACAGATATCTTAAAGATAGCCGGATGTGACATTGTACCTTATCTTGAAATATTATTTAATTGAGTCTGGGTACTTGCTGCTTACCAGAAGACTGGAAAAGTGCGATAGTAGTGCCGGTACATAAAGAAGGGGTGAAAAATAAAGTCGAAAATTATGTGCCAATCAGTTTGACATCAGTGGTAGGTAAATTAATGGAAAGATTGATTTGCAACCACTTCAGAAATGTAAGTGGTTTTCAAGTAGGCAACATGGCTTAAGGCAAGGATATTCATGCGAATCTCAGTGGGATATAAGCAAGACATTTCAGATGAAATTGACAAGGGAGTGCAAATTGATAGTGTAGCACTAGATCTGTCGAAGGCTTTTGACAGAGTGAGCCATTAAATGGCAGTAAATAAGGTACAAACTATTGGAATGGATGAGAAAAGATTTGCTGGGTAGAATAATTTTTAAAAGGTAGAAAACAGAAAGTTTGGGTAGGAAATGCAGTATCAAAATAAGTGGAAGTAAAAATGGGAGTGCCGCATGGTAGCGTATTGGAACCATTGCTATATATTATTCTAATAAATAATGGTTTTGATTGTTTACTATCTGCAATTAGATTGTTTGCAGATGACATAATCCTATATAAAAGGATCCAAACGGTAGAGGACTGTAAATAGTTGCAGGGTGATCTGGACAGGATATCTAGTTGGGTTGGTAAATATTGTAATATGTTCTTTTGGTGGGGGTGGCTCTATTTTTTAGACACCCTGTATGGCGTCAGCAATTGAAACCTTTCTTAATCAACATGTTAATATTAAGACTCGCACATGACACGTCTCAGGGGTTACAAGACCATAAAGAAAATGGGTTAACAAAAGACATGACTTTATTGACCAAACTAAAGACACAAATCTGTCATGTGAAGTTTTACGGATGGTTAGCTCAGTTGAATATTTTAAACAAGTATCCAGCTAATCAGGGTAGCTTCTCAGGGGTAATTTCCGGGCTCGTGATATGTTGCAATAAGTCACACTTTTATAGGCACATTACCGTGTCCGCGCACTGTTCACTGCCGGGGACGGGAAATGAACCTCAGGGCCACAGAGGATGGCGATGGTCTCGCAGTCCCTCTTCTCACCTCGACATACAGTCCAGAAGTGTCTCGTCTCCACTCCCCCTCCGAGCAGCATTCCATGCAACAGCATACAAGAATATTCCAGTGGCGGGTCACTATTGTCTGTAGGTTGGCTGTTCCTGCTGTTATTGTCAACAGCGCAGCGGGTGGTTTGACGAACGGGCTCGCGGCTTCCGCTCACCGAAAAATAGCCCTCGCTTTATCTGTGCACACTCCGTCGCCTTGGAAACGCGACATATTACAGCTTTTGGGCGCCATATGTAATATGTTCTTTTGGTGGGGGTGACTCTATTTTTTAGACACCTTGTATGGCGTCAGCAATTGAAACCTTTCTTAATCAACATGTTAATATTAAGCCTCGCACATGACACGTCTCAGGGGTTACAAGACCATAAAGAAAATGGGTTCACAAAAGACATGACTTTATTGACCAAACTAAAGACACAAATCTGTCATGTGAAGTTTTACGGATGGTTAGCTCAGTTGAAAATTTTAAACAAGTATCCAGCTAATCAGGGTAGCTTCTCAGGGGTATTTTCCGGGCTCGTAATATGTTGCAATAAGTCTCACTTTTATAGGCACATTACCGTGTCCGCGCACTGTTCACTGCCGGGGACGGGAAATGATCCTCAGGCCCACAGAGGATGGCGGTGGTCTCGCAGTCCCTCTTCTCACCTCGACATACAGTCCAGAAGTGTCTCGTCTCCACTCCCCCTCCGAGCAGCATTCCATGCAACAGCATACAAGAATATTCCAGTGGCGGGTCACTATTGTCTGTAGGTTGGCTGTCCCTGCTGTTATTGTCAACAGCGCAGCGGGTGGCTTGACGAACGGGCTCGCGGCTTCCACTCGCCGAAAAATAGCCCTCGCTTTATCTGTGCACACTCCGTCGCCTTGGAAACGCGACTTATTACAATATGGGATGAAGATAAATGCAAAGAAGAGTCAGCTTATTAGATTCACAAATAAAAAACAAAAGGTTCATTATGATTGTAAGGTGGGGAAAGAATTGCTTGCTGAAGAATTTAAATGTAGATATCTTGGCATTACATTTGATAACAAGCTTAACTGGGCAGGACACATTGGACAGGTGGTACGAAAAGGCTTCAAAATTCTGCACTTGTTGGAGAGAGTGATGAGGGCATGTACGAAAGAAGTAAAGGAATTTGGTAACAAAACTTTGGTCAGACCATTTCTCGAATATGGTAGTATAGTATTGGATCCACATTTTGAGCCGGAGTGGGATTCATTGCAAATTAGGAGGAGGGTCATGGGAGTGAACAAGACGTATACTGGCGATGAGGCATGGAAAGTTATTGGTGTAGGTATGAATAGTAGTGCATCGAAGGGAAAAGATGACCATGACCACAAGCTGGCACTCGATTTCAGTCACAAGGGTGCGGGAAGATTCTCTTTTTTAGGTAAGTGTGTCAGGGATTGGAATAAGTTACCAAGGGAAATGATGAATAATTTACCAAAAACGTTGAAAGAATTTAAAGTTAAAATTTGTAGATGGTAAATGTAGGTTGGTGGAGAAAAGGGGGAAGATGGGTGTGAAAGGAAATGGCCATCGGAGCGTGTGCTCCATTGCAATTATATTAAATTTTAAAAAATTAAGTCAGCGAAGCCATATCGCAGTATGTAGATAGAAACCTGGACCAAAACATTTCGAACTCATAGAAGAACAGGTTGTAGCTTACCGCCATTGGCGAACCGAAATTGAACAAAGTAATGACGAAATTAAACAAAGTAATGACTAAATTAAACAAAGTAATGACTTGAGGAGGGAACAATTATTTTAAAAGGCACAACAAGAAACGCAAGCAATAAGGCAGGAACTTATGCAAGCGACTAATGAAGCCTGACAACGAAAGGATAGAATGAATAGAGCAGAGGACAATGTGTGGAGGACTATTAATGAAGATTCGAGAGCTATGCGGCCTTAAAGCAAAAGTAATGTTGTCTACGGTATACAGGATTGTAGATTGAGGCAACCTGAAATTAACGTACCAGGTGGTGAAATGTACCCAGCTTTATTTATGAGGGCGTATAATACCGATTTGCCGTCTTATTATACTGATAAGTAAGAAACTAGGTATGTTCGGAACATGTTATCTACAGATGCTTATGTTTAGGGAATAGAAATTGGTTTAAAATGTTCAAAATTTCATGAATTTGAGGCATATTTTCTAAATAAGTACTGATCAAAACGAATACAGCGAAATGTAAAGAGTAATTTCAGAAATTGTAGACCTTGTAGACGAGATGGGAATGTACGCAAATTTTGTGAAGATAAGGTAAAAGAACTCAGGTTTCTGGACCTAGTGTTGAATATATTAGACTTGCGCATAATAGTTCGCGAAGGGGAGCGCTCAGTTTAGTTCGCAGATCCCTCACGAACTAGTTCGCTCTTTTAGTTCGTTAGTTTGCGTCTCGAATTCAGAGAAACAGATCGTTCGCTCGCCTTGCTACCACTACTGCACGCGCAATTTTGTTTGTTAAGTCAGTTTTATTAGGTCAATCATTTTTTGTCGTTTCTAAATGGAATTTAATATGACCTTCTTAACAAAAGTTATTGCTTAATAATAGCCCTTTCAAATTACATTAGCATGAACAGTTGGCGCCGATAAACCAAAGTGCTCATTGTCCTTTACACAAATGGGTAAATTGAATAATTGTGCTGTTTTTACTATTTACTTTACATGGATTCGTAGAATATTAATTTTTTAAATGGGTTTATGTATTAGTTCATGGAAGAAACATTACTTATAAAAGGCGCTAATGATCCTGCCGTCGACGCGCCCTTAAACCCCCTACAACAAAAAACAACAACAACAACACAACTTTACTTATAAAATATTACAAACGCGTTTATTTTGATGAATTAAAATACCCGTTTATAAGTAATCGGCTTTTTTTATATAAATAAAGTTTTGGAAATCATGGACAAAATATAATTCTACTATTTGCTACAACCTAAGTACTATATGACAGAAATAGTATTACCTATATTATTAAGAAAAATAACATTAATACTTCCAATGTGATATCAAATAATTAGACATATAAAAATAACAGTGACCCTTGAATGAGAAAGTGGTAGCAATAACGAAAGTGCGTAAATTTCCAGTGAATTGGAAATCATTGAGCTATTATTTTATTAGTGAAGGGGAGAATAATCCAACACACATTCACAATTTTTTTGGCGACGAATGAAACTGATGAAGACACAAAAATTAAAATCTTTTTGAATTTCGCAAGTCATTTCTTTCATCATTTTCACAAAGCTGTTAACCAACAGACTGAGATAAGTATTATATTATGTCAGCTTTAAAATCAGCGCTAGAAAAATGTAAAAGATACTGTTTCTTTGGTTAAGAAAACAAGAAAAAGCCTTTAGAAACCAAATTCTCTACAGAAAGTGATAATATAAAAAAATAATGCTCTAGTATTCGTTGATAAATGTCTGGAGTATCTTAGTAAATAGTTAGATTTTAATTAAAGCAATTGGCTATACAAAATCCAAAAATTAAATTCAAATCACAGGGTTTCATTTGATGACTGTGAGGACTATATTAGAGGTTATAAATTTGCGAGAAAAAATGAATATCAAAGTGAATAAACTTTACTCTGAAATAACAATATTATACGAAATCCAGGTAAAAGTAAGAGAAGTATTTCATGAATAAAAAATGAGCTTTTTCTCGAAATTAATTTGACAACTGAAAGCAATAAAGCATATGACAATTTTACTGTAGACAAAAAGAATTAAAGATGAAAGAAGTGCAAAAAAATATAGCTTAAAAAATGAAACAGTAAAAACACACCTTTTATCATTTTCTACTCTTTCGTAAAATATTATATTTTTGAAGTGTAGCATATTTTTATAGGTTATTCTTTTAAAAAATTCCTACCATCAACCGAAAAAATATTGGAAACCCTAGAGGCGAATGGTGCTAGTTCGCGAATGGTAGCGCTCAACTTAGTTCGCGAACGGTACCGCTCAGTTTAGTTCGCGAACGGTACCGCTCCGACCGGGAGCGCTCTTTTAGTTTGCGAACGGTACCGCTCTATTTAGTTCGCGACCGGGAGCGCTCTGTTTAGTTCGCGAACTAGGTCCTCCAAGACAGCTCGCTCGCTCGCTTTGCTGGCGCTACTGCACGCGCTCTCTTGTTTGTTGTGGTAGTTGTGGTTATCGATGGTTGTCTTTTGATTGTTAATGGGATCAAAGTGTATTTGATTTTCACATTCCACGTTAAATTTCCGTTTGTGACTTCTGCAATAATTATTAATGTTGAACAATTTATTTTTATTTTATTTTTATATCTGTGTCTTCAGTTAAATGTGTCCACAAGGAACTGTGTTTCCTTTTAGATAATAAACTAAAACAAAAGTTGGTCTTCGGGAAAGGATCGAACGAACTAACGAACTAAGGAGCGAGAGATCTGGGAACTAGTTCGCATAGTTCGCCTGTGGGAGCGCTCTTCCGAACTAGTTCGTTCGCGAACTACACAAGAATAGAATATATATTATGCAAGCTTCAACAAAAGCTACCTAGTGAAGTAGAAGTAAAACTGATCCTACAACAATGCTAAAGTATAGAAGGTATAGAAGAATTCCTAGGGGCGATGGATCGAATAGAACAATGGAAAGGCCTAATTGAGGTAAATTATAAAAACATAAAAAGATATAATCACAGCAATAAAGGGTGAATATAGAAGGAAATGAGAAATTTGAGAAGACATTTTAGGAATCCCAACAGAACCCAAGAAAAGTTTCACGATGTAGGCAGAAATAATCAATAGGAGGATAATCGCCGTGACATGCCAGACACGAGGAAGAAGAGATAGGAAAACCTTTAGTCGAGCCTGAAGTGTAAAGATGACAAGAAAAGAAACAATGGACAAAAGGGATTAAAACATGTAGTCAAAAGCGATGTGATGAAACGATTTGAACCTACTGAACTGGTAAATAAAGAAACGCCTTTGCAGTGGTGGAAAAACTTCGAAATGTGTGTAGAGAAAAAAGAAAGCGAATAAATAAAAAGTCAAGAGTTGGAATGGAAGAAACTGGCGATAACTGAAGCAGTAAGAGCAATAGAATCAAATAATGTAGATAATGAAGAGGATGTTTGTAGCAAAGAAAATAGTAACAAGGAATATGATACAGAAGCAGAATATAATGTTAGTGTCAAAGAAGAGAATAATAACACGGAATCAGATAATGAAGAAAAAGAAGATGGTATTAGTATCAAAGAAGAGAATGCTAATATCGAGGAAGAGAAAGACAACAAGGATTATATACAGAAAAAGAAGATGATATTAGTATCAAAGAAGAAAGTGACTAGGAATCATATACTGAAGAAGAAGAGGACGTTAATATCAAAGAAGAGAATGACAAGGAATCACATATTGAAGAACAAGAAGATATTAGTACCAAAGAAGGGTATGATACTGAGGAATCCAATATTGGGATAAATGAAGGTGACGTTAGCACTAAGGAAGACTACGATGACTTAATGAGTAAATTCGAGGAAGCGATGGATGAGATTATACAGGAAGTTGAAGAGCATAAAAGGGAGACGGAAATAACTGATACAACTAAGAGGCAGAGAAGGAAAAGGAAGAAAAAACGAGCATGAGAGCAGCAACCACTGGAAGCAGGAAGAAGGGAAGGTATAACTTAAAGGATAGAAGTAGACAAATGTGTCGGAAAAATAGTAAACTGGAAAGTAAGGTAAAAACGAGGACTGGATTTTGAGGAGGAAGTCAGATATGTGAAAAAGCGTAAGTTTTAGGATGTGCGGAAGGATACCACATGTCAAATGAGTTTCGGCACTTATGGTGGGAAAGTGAAAAGTTAACGTAAATTTTTTGGTTTGTTGTTCAATTGTTCTATTTTAATATGTTACACGATATGTACGGTTTAAAAGAAGGGAATTTGAAATGAATGTTTGTATTGTTTTACATTGGGTAAATCTAAAAGATATTTGGATTTTTGAAAGTTTGTAAATTCTTTGTTCACGAATACGTTATGTGAGGGGCATATGTAACGTACACGACCTCACTAATCATGTAATTTATTATTAAAGCATACTTTTTGTTATTTAAGTAATTAAGGTCAAATATAGTAACTTTGGCGTTAAGGATTTTCAAGGTCAGAGAGAGTTGGACCAGACCGAAGGAAATAAGGGGGCTCTTCGGCTTCTAAAAAAGTTGATGAAAAGATGGCTTGAGAAGACAAAATTATTAAGACGATCCAATCCTGGCGGGATGGATATATAATTATTAATTCGATATTCATGAAAATAAGATGGAGGACGATGAAGAAGGAACAATATAAATGAATTGATATGCATATTTTTTGAACAGAATAATATATTGTAAAAGAAACAGTAAGATAAGTAAATGATAATTTTTTTTTTTGGTGAATTTCAAAAACATTGTGTGGTGATGTTAAAGAAGTAATTTTACTTCACGTAAAAGACAATATATTTTCAGCAGTGATGTCAAACACGGTATAAAGGGTAAAAAGGCAAATAGAAAAAGCTTACAATACTAAACCGACACCGAAAATTGGAAAACATAATTATTTTTATAATAAATAAGTAAGTAATTGTTCCCTTACAAGGTCTAAATATAGATGCCTGACTATCCCAAGCTCTCTTTTTCTTTTTGCTTCGGAATTCGCGTCTCGCGTGTGGCGAGGTCATTAGAGGTGTGAGATGATTGGAGGGGGAGGGGGGACAGCAAGGAGCGGGAAAGAATTCACCCATAGCCTTTTGAATGAACCACCCCGTCTGGAGTGAAAACCATAGGAAACTGAATTTTGGATGGCCGGACAGGGATTGGACCCGCGTCCTTCAGAGTGTCTAGTCTGAGCGTTACCGCCTATTCAAGCACACAGGAATAAAAGTTGCCGTTAAGTGCGCCCAGCAAGCGATATCAACTTCAACATGGCCGCCATATTAGGAAATACACAGAAAGGATCTTTTCACGCAATAAAGTTTTGACCGCGTGGCAAAAAATCGAACGCTGAAAGTCCGAATAGACATCAAGTTTCTTAATAAACTTTGTACGCCCAATATTTTTTCCATCAGGCTCAGTATGGCTGATTTGTGCGCTGTTTGATTATGATGAATCATAAAAAATATTGCATTTTGGTAATACAATCGTCGACAAAAGAGACGACAACGCAAAGGCCTTGTTTGGAACCATCCTGAAAATGAAAGGAGAGAGTGCTGCCGTGGTGCCCGCAAATACGTAGCATCACCACACTTTAAACGAGCAACTATTTTTACAGAAGACTTTGTGGCCCTGCAAATGGCAAAAGTTAGGATACTTCTCAACAAGCCGGTCTACGTTGGGATGCGCGTTCTCAACCTGTCTAAACTGCGAATGTACAGATTTCACTATGAATTTGCCATTCCGCACTTTATACGCCCAAAACTGCTTTATATGGACACAGGTAGTTTCATCTACATGGTGAAAATCTGTGATCCATATGAAGTAATAAAACGCAACAGGGAGGAATTCGACACAACCGGTTATAAGCCCAACAATCGTTTCGATATAGAACCCTATAACGAGAAGATTGTTGGAGTTATGAAGGATGAGGCCAATGTTTCCCTTTGTGGAGTTTGCGGGTTTAAGGTCGAAAATGTACGCATTGCGACTAGAATCTAATCGAGCCTCAAGACGGGCATAGGGTCTGGCAGAGGATAATATCTGGCCTTCACAAAGTAAATACGGTCCAAGTATCCCAACAAAGCCCCTCTAGGACGGATGACAAACGGTTTATCTCCCTCGATGGAATAGAAACCCTACCACTGGGGCACAAGTCTGTACCAAATGATTGTGTGTAAATAAATGTATGAATGTCTGTAAATACGTGAGAATGAAGATTAAATATACTGTTTATCAATGCGACTTAAATTTGTAAATATTTGCAGTGCACTGTATATAATATTTAAATGTGCATCACTTGTTGGAAAAAAATATATTGTACTTGCTGCACAAAATATCTTTGTGGTTGAAAATATGTATTATTTAAATATCAGAGTACGGTCTGGGAAAAACCTCATATTGTGCATTAATAACATGGAAATATTCACCTGTACAAAACTTCAAAAATTCATCTGTACAGTTGCGTCTTGTAAATATTCCAAAGCACATTTGTGTCCTGTAAAAAAATGGGTAGACGTTTCTTCATCAGTGCACTGTAACTTAGCGACAGTATCAGTATATACATGAGGCAAATAAATTGTTGTATATTGTGTAAATACAGTATGATATAAAATAAATAACTCAGTGTGAAGAGATCAGTATATGTAACGCACATGAAATAAAACCACAAGTATTAAATGATGTATTATTATACAATAAAAATGAATTTTAAGGTTTCAATAAATTTGTAGGCTATCATTTATCAATAATTTATGTTTTTATTTAATGAAAACTTATCCTGTAACAGAAAAAAAATGTTGTAACGTCAAATGAACAACTTACATAGCAAGCAAATAATATAAAACTAACCAATAATTCTAAGACTCCAGTTCGGTAGGCTCATTGACGATATGTCCTGAGGACTCGATGGTCCTGTCAGCAGTACCGACTATAGTGTCGGTAGCTTGGATTCTGTAGACGACAAATTCCAGAACGGCAGCACCGTTCATAGTGGATTTCGTGTTGGTGTCTGGAAAAAAAGTTATAAGGGGGAAAAAAATATGACGAGCAAATTATGTTGTAAAGTTAAGGATGTGTACCTACCGCTACTATTATCCTTGGTTTTGAGGAAGGCTCTGTATCCTCCTGGCTTTGCCTTTTTATAGCTGCTTAACTGATTGTATTCATTAAATAGTACCAAGCACGTTGACGATCTTGGGAAAAAATAGAACAAACAATTACAATCTAACCACTTGGATAATAACAAGTATTAAATATTATACTTACCAGCATCCTTGAAGTATTTAAGATCCGCAAGATAAAATTCTCGGGAAGACATTACAGGTACATCTGCTTGACTGTCCGTATTCATAACACGCTGAAGATCTGGGAACAAAAAGATAACAATTAATTACAATCTAACTATACTTGGAATATAAGTACAAATATAAAATATTATACTTACCACCATCATTTAGTTTGGCAAGATAAGACATGGCATTGAGCTACGATGTTAACTGTACGAGACGAAGCAAATCAGCGAGACTGAGGCTTTTTTTTTTTTTTTTTTTTTTAATTTCATTCCTCCCAGCTGAAAGCGGAGAGGCGAGTTGCTGGAGAGTCACGAAAACCCTTTACAGCTTAACTATCCTACGGAGAGGGAAGGGGGATGGAAGTCGGCCGTCGTCTTGTACGGTACCATCCCGGCATTCGCCTGGAGTGACTGAGGAAAACCACGTCGTCATAGCACCGTTACTGCCTTTCTTATCAGGCAGGGGGATGGCGGAGTATGCTGTCCGTGAACATTGCCTCCAGAAGTATTTGTGTGATGCAAGGCTTTTCTGTTGGTATGGCTTCTCGGTGGTGTTTCTTTGTGTTAAATGTATTCAGTGCTATGATTATGGTCATATTAGCAAACACTGTACCCAATCGATGGCCGCTTGCAAACATTGTGGAGAAACTAGCCACAAGAAAGAAGGCTGTAGCAAGTCCTTACAGTCAGCTGTTTGTATCCCATGCAGGAAACGGGGAAAATCGTGCAAAAAATCTGGCAAAGATTGTCCAACATACCAATTTTTTTATTAAAAGATTGATTAATAGAACAGATTATAGACAGTAGAAGAAACTCCAAGGGGATGGATAAACCATATAAAAATCAATTATTGAGCATCATTATCAACCTAACAGAAGAAGCAGTTAGGAAAAAAAAAACAAAAAAAACAAGAAACACGCCATCAAGGAAGAGGCGGAACGCAGAAAGGGAGAAAATATTACAAGAAGGGAAAGGAACAGCAAACAGCGTAGGCACGCCAGCAGATGAACCTATCCTCCAATCAGAAATTCTCAGAAATTACTTCCACCGTCTGTGATATTTCTCCTAGACCTCAATCAAAACGAGCTGGACTTGGATGGGTAGGACCAGTTCCAGTGGCATCCAGCTACTGCAAAAATTAGTGGCCGCTCCAAAACCGAACGAACGAAAAACCAAGACACGTTGCTATTGCTCCAGACCATATATACGAAAAGTTTGAAAACAAATTACAGCTCGCTAGACTAGAGGAAACACAAAATCTCACTCTAGCGTAACGCCATCTAACTAGAATAGCACATCCAAATGGTAAAAACATCACATTTCCTCAACCAGAGGCAATTGTTCGAATTCAACTTAAGGTAAACAATATACCTACCAATTCAGCCCAGTTACTCACTATAGTCAAGCAAGTGTTTGATAGACGGTACGAAATCTTTGATCCAGATCAAATTTACCGTCATTTTGTGATGACACATGGCAGAATGATGCTTGACTCGAGACAGCCATGGCCACAGTGGAATATCCATACTCGGCATCCATGAGCAGGGGTGCACAGAAACATAAGATCGCACAATTAAACTGCAGGAGAACCAATCTGGTTTTGCATGAAGTGAGTAAACTAGCTGAGGAAATGCAAATAGATTTCCTCTGTCTTCAAGAGCCCCACTCCAGTGAAGGTAAAATCCCACACATGCCAGTGACGTCACAGATAATCTCGACAGGGAAAAAACCTATGAGTGCCATCATAGTCTTCAATAAGCAGATCACTGTCACAAAAATAACACAATTATGCGATTAACATACGGTGTGTGTAGAGTTAGGTACGCAATGGGGAAATGTAGTCCTCGTTAACATGTACTTTCAATATAGAGACAATATTGACCCCTATCTTTGTAAGATTATTGAAATATGTGTAGCCATAGGCGACAACCCTACGGTGATAGTTGCCGAAACAAATGCCAAATCTGCACTCTGGCACAGTGATCTTACAGACGCGCGAGGAGTAAAGTTACTCGAGCTGATTGGAGATTTACAACTGTATGTCAAAAACGATCCATACACGTTCAGTGACCGAGCAGGTGCCAAATCGAACATAAATATAACTTTAACAAATCGAAGAGTAGGGAACCTAGTAAGCGGGTGGAAGGTGATTGAGAACCAAACCACCAGTGATCACAATCTAATAATGTTCGAACTGGGAAGAATGCAAGACGGTGTGCGCGAAGACAACTGTACCAATATTCAACGGCGATATGACATCACCAAAGCCAACTGGCCGAGGTTGAGGAGTTGCTTCATTCCTCCCCAAGTCGGAGATAAAGATTTTTATGTAGACAAGGCTGCAAAATAAATAAAAAATAAAAATAAATATCCAAGACGCAATGAGAACTGCAATTCCACTAAAGAAAACAACGGGATTAAACCATGGACAGAAAGGTTGCGGAAACTACGAATCGCAATGAGGAAGGCCAAAAAAGCGTATCAATGTTGCCTTATTACAGAAGAGATACAGACTCTTCTAGAAAGATATAGGAATAAAAAGCAAGAGTTCAAGGATCTGTTGCTGAAAACAAAACAAAAAAGCTGGGAAGCCTTCGTCAGACAAAATATGAGATCAGGCCCATGGGGCATCCCTTACAAGATTGCCGCTGGCAAAATTAGACCATCTACAACCTTGTCTACAGTAAGAAAACTGGATGGATCTATGACCACCAACTGGAAGGAAACTGCACGGGAGTTACTTGACGTGCTACTTCCAGATGGCAGTACAGAAAACGAGAGAGATCGGCAAAGTGAACTGCGTAAAAAATTATGGGGTCCCTACGAGAGTGAACATCAAAAATGCGTCATATCAGATGAAGAGATAATAGAGGCAATACTTTCCCTTCCTAAAAGAAAAACGCCAGGACCTGATGGGATACCGGCAGAGGTCCTCCAGGAGTTGGTCCTCCAACTGGTTCTAACCTTAAATACTCTATTTAACGAATGCCTGGTGCAGGGAAAAATACCAAATGCATGGAAAACTAGTGACGTGATCATTATACTGAAAGGAGAAGGCAAATCCCACAACTCCCAAAATCTTATCATCCAATCTGTTTACTCAATGTTCTAGGGAAAGTACAAGAAAAGATACTTTGCAAGAAACTAAAGGAACACAGAATAAAAAATGGGATGAATCCAAATCAGTAGGGGTTCAGAGCAGGTAAGTCAACAACGCCATCAACCGCTTAATGGAAATAGCTCAAAACTCTTCCAAAAATTATGTGTTATTTGTAGACATCGCCGGCGCTTTCGACAATCTCTGGTGGCCCGCGCTGTTCGAACGAAGAAACATCAACCTAAATTTCGGTGCCCCAACAAGTACATAGTTAAAAGACTGACGAAAAGTTGCCCGCAGGGTTCAGTGTGCGGCCCAATTTTCTGGGACATTGGCTTATAACCGGTCATGGAAATATTGCAACAAATGTCAGAATTGCTGGGTGTGGTGGCATTTGTCGAAGATCTCGCACTTCTGATAGACGTGGACACCAGGCAGGAACTCGAAACAAAATGCAAAGCTGTATTGGATTGCCTGAGTCAGTGGTGTGCAGAAGTTAAGTTAAACCTACCCTCACAAAAGACGACCTACATGTTCCTTAAAAAGGAATACTCAAACGAAATCCAGTAATTAAGATCCAGGGAAAAACAATAAAAAGAAAAGCAGTAGTTCGTTACCTTGGTGTGAACTTGGAACAATTGAAATTTCCGTCTCACATGGAGGAAGTATGTGGACGAGCAGCACTGGTAATGCACAAATTGATAAGCATTGGCGAGCGACGGTTTAATCTGCCTCCGCTCATCATAAAAAGATATCACGATGCACTACTGGCCTCCATTACTGGATACGCTGCAAGCACTTGGGCCAAGCACCTAAGAATGATCAAACCAAAGGAGCTGCTTCGGCGTACGCAGCGAGGAATTCTGCTCAGACTAACTGGGGCTTACAGAACAACGTCCACAGATGCACTAACTTATACTCGGCATCTGGGCCCTGGACCTGGAAGTAAGGAAGCGAGGAGCGTTATACTGGATAAAAAAAGGAAGGTATGACCAAGCTACTGAAATAATTGGAAGGCTTGTTGAAACCAAAAAAGATGTTTGGGATGCGCTGATCGATGAATGGCAGCAAACATGGACAAATAGCAACACGGGCAGAAGGACCTTCGACATGCTTCCTTGCGTGAAAGAGAAAATTAACATGACTCACCTACAACCATCTCCAGGGCTCATACACTACATATCTGGCCATGGTCCATATAGCAGTTTCTTAGAACAGAGAGGCCTCAAAGAAAGAAACAAGTGCCACTGTGGCGAAGTAAGTACTCCCGAGCATGTGGTTTGGAAGTGCAAACAAACTGAAGAATCAAGAGCATACCTTCAAATACAACTTCAGAACAGAAGAATATACGACATAGTTCGTGATACCGAGCTCTGACACTTGCTGGATGAAGCTGCTGATCTGGCATCGCTGCGCGAGAAGGCAAGATTTGATGAATTGAAGTTAGCAGAGCCGAGAAGACGCCGCGAACAAATGGCATAAGAAACAGAAAGAAGGACAGGAGAGGAAGAAACTCAAGAAGAAAGAACAACCAAAATATGACCACAAGCACTGTCCATGACTAAGGAGGCGCCTGCACCAGGAAGACGGCAAAGACTCAATTCATCGCAGTGCCTCTGGATGCCAGAGGCACCTTCTTCAGGCCTCGGGGAGTGGCCGGCTCTGATTCCAGGAGGGTACTTCTGATGTGAAGTAGGTGGCTCCAAGGACAAACCGGAGAAGAACGAGACCACTACCTGGAACATGAAGCAGTCACCCCGTTGCATCAGCAGAGACAGCCTAGCGGCCAGATGTCGACGCAGGCCAGGAGTGGTGCAGGAAGAACATTTACAAATAGACAGTTTATTGATCAGAACTATGAAAATACTTAGTCAATTGCTGTTTTTGGTGTGAGTTAATGTGATGGTAGATTAATTAGTAGGTTAGTTGGTAGATTAATTGTTATATTAATTATTAGAATAGCTAGTAGATTAATTATTAGAATACTTTAAATTCATTAATTCCTTAAGAATAATTATCCAGGTCTATTTAAGAATAAAAACTATAGAAACTAAGGGCCTACTTTAGGTAACAAGGTAGTAGGCTATGTAAAATCAGGAATAAATAAATAAGTAATGTTTGTGTTAAATAATTAGACTTAGTGGTCTCTTATGACGGTCAATGGTGATGTCATAGCGATCGATGTTGTTTACTTCCGAGTTATTGCTTCTATTTGAACTTGTGCAGAATACTTCAGCTAGTTGTCGAAATCTGTCATAAGGATATGGAACTCCAGTAGCTTCATGGAGGATGTCGGTGGGAAGGAAGGTGCAGGGCTCTTTTCAGTGCCCTGTTTCGTATTGTTTGTAGTCTGAGTATGTAGCTGTCAGCAGCGTATGCCCACACTGGACAGGCATACTCAATAATAGGTCTTACTAAGGTCATGTAGATCTTAATGCCAGTGCTTGGGGCTAAGTTGTTGTCTCTGTTGAGAAGCGAGTAGAGGCTGTGTAGCCTCGCGCTTGCTTTCCTGAGGACGTCATTAAAATGAGCTTTCCAGGTTAATCTCCTGTCTAGCAGCACTCCCAGATAACGGGCAGGAGCTGACCAGGGTATGTCACTACCGTGAAGGTGAAGAACAGCGTCCGGTTGAAGTGGACGACGGGGCCCAAGCCTTTTACTGATCATTATTGCATGAGTCTATGCAGGGTTAATGTCAATCCTCCATCTCTGAGCCCAGGCCGCCGTTACCTGGAGGACTTGCTGGAGGCGGCGAGTGGTTAAATTCTGCTGCGGCTGGCTGCGAGGTACGCTGTATCGTCAGCGTATGTTGCGACCAGAACTCCACTGGTCACATCAGCAGTATATAATGAATATAAAGTCGGACTTAGAACTGAGCCTTGGGGAATTCCTGCTTTCACTTTTCTGACACTAGAGAAAGCTCTGTCGACTCAAACACTGAATGTGCGGTCGATCAGGTATGATTTTATTAACTTCACGTATGGACCCGGGATACCCTGCTCATAGAGCTTAAGTAGGAGGCCCGAGTGCCATACGGAATCAAATCCTCGGGAGATGTCAATCATCACCATGGCACAGAATTGTTTGTGGTTGAACGCTTTAGTGATAGCTTCTGTTACCCTCATTAGCTGCTGTTGAGTGGCTGCGACGAAATCCCAGTTGGTGATGCATTTGTGTCCTCGATATGGGTGGACAGTCGTTTTAGCAGTAGCCTTTAAAATTCCTTGCTGACGGCTGGAAGCTGGCTTATTGGCCAGTACTTTTGAGGTTGGTGTGGGTCCTTCCCACTCTTGTGGATTACTACAACCACTGTATGTTTCCATCGGCTAGGGTACTGTTGTCAGCGCAGGATGGTGTTGAAGATTTCTGCGAGGTAGGCTGAGGCCTCCGGTGGCAGATGCATTAGAGAATTGTTACAAATCTCGTCACGGCCAGGAGCTTTGCGACGGTGGAGATTTTTTAGGCTGCTAGTAACCTCTTCAGAAGTAATATCATCTATTTGGAGTTCATCTTCTGCTTCCAGGTAAACGGTTGATTTCGGCGAGGTGTATGGGGTCTACGTTTGCTTGCGACGGTCGGAAATTTGTTTCGAAGACATCGGTGAGGACATTCGCTTTGTCTTCAGGAGTGATAGCTAAGCCATGGCTGCCGTGAAGAGGAGGAAGGCGCTGTCTTCATCTGGTAAGGCTTCTACCCGTCCTCTGGGCTAAGCGTGGAAACTCTTGCGTCGCACTCTCTATTTCGGTGCTGCAGTAGCGAGGTTTTAATTTTCCTCTGTATTCGGTTGAGCAGCTTTCTTGTTGCCTGGTTTCTCGTCAGCTTCCATTCCTTTGCAACCCGGTTTTTGTATCGTATTTCAGCCATCAGTTGACGGGGAAGCTATGGAGCATGGGCTGACCGAGGTAACCTAACGGGTATTGAAGCAGCAGTAGCAGCATTGACTGCACTCTTGAAAAGTTCGAGAGCATTGTCGATGCTCGTAAACCCCGTAATACAACTACTTTCCTGCGTTATATATCGTTGAAGTGCTGCCTTGCTGGTGTGATATGGTACTAGTTGCTCACTGTATTTGCCGAGCTGTCAGTTTTCTCGACCGGTCTACTATCAGCACAGAAAGTGAACGCTTTTACCTAGGGAAGTCTATGGTACCATCGTTTTCCTTCCCCCACACTGTGCCTTCCTCGTCTGTAAATTGCTATCATGAGTCCACTATTTACTAATAAAGTATGAAACGTTTTAGTCATTTATACTTACTAAGTGTGAAACACGTGATGTTGCATCTTGCGACTTTGACACTTCCTTAAAAATCTTTACAAACAATATTCTTATAGAAGCTGTTGTATGAAGTTTATCATTATTGATTTGATATGAAATCATTGATATAATTAAATAGATTTTTATACTATATAAGTCAATCTTTACGAACCTACTACGCTGTCGTAGCAGGGGGAGAGGTGATACTTCCACGTGGCGCGTCCCAGGTGGCGGATAGGGAGCTCCTCACCGGTTTACCGACCGGCGGACTTGAGCAAAATAAAATAGCTCTCGCGGACCAAACAAACCACGGTCAATGGCCTCAATGGCGGAAGAGGAATAGGATTGTTCCCAACGGCAGAGGGGGCGGAAGAACCACATGTTCTGGAACTAACCCCTCCAGTCCTAAAAAATAACTGGGCTTCGGTCTAAACATTTGATTTTCAAGTACCATGAAGCGTGGCAGAAATCAACATATTACCCCAGGTGGTAGCCAATCCACTGCTGTCAGGGACAGTACAACCAGACTTTCGGATTCTGGGGCGTCTGGTATGACACGCGAACAGAGGGTATCGGAGACCTCTGGCCAACTTCGCCCTAAAACCAAAATTTTTTTTGGAACACTGAACATAAACACACTCTTGCGAGCAGGAAAATTACATGAACTACAGGAAACCATAGACAAACAAAAAATTCTGATACTAGCACTTCAAGAAACTAGACTAACAGATGAAAATGCATTGGACTTTGGCAATTACAGACTCTTAAAAAGTAAGACTAACAAACGAATCTTGAAAAATACTCCACATCTAGGAGTAGCTTTTGCGATTAACAAAAACATACTGAACTCGGTAACGAATGTGAAATCCGTAAATAACAGACTAATGACGATCTCCTTCAAATGTGCAAACGAAACATACACACTAATCAATGCGTACATGCCAATCAACAAGGATAATAAAACAGATTGTGGAAAGGTAGATCAATGCTGGGAAACACTAGAAGAAACGATATAGAACATCCCACATAGCCACATCAAAATCTTAGTAGGGGACTTTAACGCACAACTAGGAAGAGAAAGAAGATACAGAAAAACAATCGGAAAATACCCGGCTCACAAATGGACCAACCAAAACGGACAGAGATTAGTTGAACTCTGCAGTAGATTCAATCTAAAAATCATGTCAACAAATTTTAAAAAGAAACCATCAAAACAGATGACATGGCGAGCACCAAACTCACTCTTAGGCGAGTTCCAAATCGATCATGTTTGCCATCTCATATCCAAACCACAGAGAAATTTTGAATGTCCAGGTTAGAAGGGGTGCAAACATAGATTTTGACCATTACTTAACAAGAATTAAATTAAAGTTGAGACCACAAAGGATCATCAAAAAGAAACAACCAATTCCAAAATTCGATGCAGGCAAAATTCAACCTCCATTTACAGAAGAACTGGACAGAAAGAAATCAGAAAATTGGCAACAACTCAAAACCAAACTGACTGAAACAGCACAAAAACTAATCCCACAGAAAAAACCCTTGGTGGAACGAGCAATGTGACCAAGCAATCAAAGGACGACATCAAATGGAACAACAGAAAAACAGATGACAACTACAAAGAATACCTGAAAAGTAGGAAGGAAACAGCAAAACTAATCAGACAAACCAAAAGGAAATATGAAAATTGGCAACTGCTTGAAATTGAGAAAGACTTCCAGAAAAACAACACACGCAATTTCTACAGAATTTTCAAAAGAAAACTCACAGGATATCAACCACAAAGCCTCTGCTTTAAGAAAGAGGACGGACAACTGGCATTAAACAATAAAGAAAACAGTACAGTGCTCGCAGAGTATTTTGAAAAACTCTTAAATTGTCCCGAACCAATACAACGATTCGCACCACAAGAACCTAAAGAACAAAATCCAAATTCATTACCACCTGATGAAAATGAAATTGTTAGGAAAATCAAAAGACTCAAAAACAACAAAGCAGCTGGTGAAGATGGAATCACTGCAGAGCTTCTAAAAGCAGTAGGATCAAAAACTATAAAAGAGATCACAAAAATTATCCAAGACATTTGGAAAACAGAAAAAATTCCAGATGATTGGAAAAATGTTTTAATCCACCCTTTCCACAAAAAGGGAGACAGAGCAAGTGTTAATAATTATAGAGGAATCTCACTGCAGTCAGTGCCATACAAAATTTTCTTCCAATGTCTCCTCGATAGGGCTCAACAACAACTAGAACCAAGGATCGGAGAATATCAAGCAGGATTTAGACCAGGTAGATCTTGCACAGAACAAATACTCAACCTAAAACTTATCCTCAAACATCAAAGATTTTGTAGCAACCGTTTAGTATGCACATTTGTAGATTTAAAAAAAGCATATGACTCAGTTGATCGAGAGTCATTATTCCAAATATTGAAAGAACAAGGCTTAGACCCCAAAACTCTTGCTTTAATACAACAAACACTAACAGATACAAAGTCCAAAATAAATTTTTTAGGGGAGATATCAGAACCCTTCATTATTAAAACAGGAGTAAGACAAGGAGACGGACTTTCTCCGTTACTGTTCAACTGCGTCCTTGAAAAAGTGTTACAGGAATGGCGGAAACAAAAATCAATCTTTGGAATTGACCAGCCAATTATATTAGGCAGAGGAAAATTAAAGATAGATTGCCTAGCATTTGCAGACGACTTAGCAATCTTAACCCGTGACATTGCAATAGCCCAAAAACAGATCGAACTCTTGAAAGAAATGGCGGAGAAAGTAGGTCTACAGATTTCATTCGAGAAAACAGAATTTATGACCTGCAATAAAGAAACACCAAAATACATGGAGACAAAATATGGAAAAATTAAACGAGTCTCATACTTCAAGTATCTCGGTGAAACAATCCAAGAGAATGGAACTGAAGCAAAAGCTAATGAAATTAGATGCCAGAAGATGGAAACAGCTTATCGCCTAACACAAAATGTCTACAACAAAAAATGCATCTCCAAGCACACAAAACTGAGACATTACAATACAGTTATTAAACCAGAATGTCTTTATGGATCAGAAACACTTATTTTTAACAGAATAAAAGATATAGAAAACATTGAGAAAAAAGAACGCAAAATTATAAGGAAAATTTTGGGCCCAAGACTAATAGGAGACCAGTACAGACTCAAACGTAATCAGGAAATTCTACAATATGCAGACATTCACAGTGATATTAGAAAACGCCGACTAAAATTTTATGGACACATCAAAAGAATGAACCCTAACAGACTTACAAGACAAATATTTGAATTCTATGAAAACCGAAGTAAATCAGTATCGGATACAATGAAATGGATTGGAGAAATCAAGAAAGACCTCAAATTAGCAGGAATTGTTCCAGAAGATTTCGGATACAGAGACACATTTAAATCAAAAATTCACAAGTGGCAAGTTGACCGGGAGGAAAGATTAAAGAAAAGACCAGGAACAACATGGTCAGATGAGAGAAAAGAAGCCCATAGCAAGCGTATGAAGGAAATATGGGCACAAAGGGAAGCGAACAAACGCTTCTGAGTACTTTGCGTAGTCCTAATGGGATTATCCGCAAATAATAATAATAAGTCAATCTTGGGAAATGTAAAAGTTTATACAATTCACAAAGCTATACGTGGAAATGAATTTACAAGTTCTCTATCACAAATACTAATTTAAATGTAAAACAACAGAGCATGAAGTTAATGTAATTATAGTAGTTAATGTTGAGCGCCACCGAATAGTAATTTGGAACCTCTGCAAGCTTTAAAATTCGGTTAACTCATCGGAAAAATGAGATCTCTGCTCAAAGCGGTTATTGAGTCTTTGAAAATTGTTCGTTGATAAAATCGTAACTATATTTAATAGTTCTGTTGACGTGTTGTTTATTACTCACTTGTTCTAAGCACATCTTGTAGCTCTCCGCAAAAACTTACACTATACTGTCCAGATGCAGCATAGTAACTGGATCGAGCAATGCTGTGACCAGTTAATTTCAATTGGAAATTTACTTGTGGACTTGTAAATGTCTGTAGACCATTCTCAAAGCATGCTACAGAAGAAAATGATCTAACCTACTGCCAGATCAAAGACGCAGTCCGTTGAAGTCTCCTGTTATACTGCAGTCGAACGCGAAGACCGAATGGGGAGTAATCGCAAGCGAATTATGTTTTCTCCATCTCGTCAGCTCTCGTGCTGAAGCCTTGATAATATACGGGACGATTGCCCTACCCTTGTCGCTCATTAATAAAATACAATAAAGTATGCATACAAATTAGTGTTGTTTATTTATAATTAATGTTATAATTGGTCTACATCTGTGAATAACATTCACGCAGGTTCGTAACTCTTCCAGTGGCAGAATCCTAACCCAACGTCACACCGTACATCACACTTCTTACCAAAAGTGTTGTTTTACATCTTGCAATCTCGCTCGTGGTCTGTTGATAAGATTACTGTGTTTGGTACGCCACCAGCACGTGCTGCTGTGCCTACAGTCTTCTCTATTCGCTCTTATCTAAACGTCAAAGCGATGCTGACAAACAGTTGCATCCACGAAAACAAAGCACTCGCGCCAGGTGTCTTTCGGGTTCACTTTGTGCACCTGTACGGAATTTCCAAAACAACACAACCGTTTCCCATATTTCTAAATCTTTCCTTTCCGTATATATCTACATTGCAATAATATTTTTCAGTGGTTATATTAATATGGAAATATGTATAATCTGCGCGTGATTAAGCATGATTATCACGAGTATACAATTCGCGGTACGCTAAACGTGGAATTGCTATCTGCTATCTGAAAATTCAATGTCAATAACAATATTAACACATTCAAGTTTCTAAACCAATTCAAAGATCAAAATCGAAAATGCGTTATTATGATAGCGAAAGTTCAATAACAATTACAGAGAATAATAATAACATTGAAGAAATTTGCAAAGTCAAATTTCATTTCACTCATTTCAACCGTACCTGCATGATTGAGAATTTCGTGTTTTGGCTTGCGGAACCCCCATTTTTTCTTTTCGGCATAAAACTTTCCTATATATTAATCCGCGTTATTTACTGACAACGTTTCGAGTGTCATCAAGATCGGTGATTCATAATATTAGGTAAAGTTAGGATATGTTGATGATATACACAACAATTTAAAAAAATATAAACTCTAAGCATTTAAACTTCGAAAATCCTTCCAAGTTATGTTCAGACGAGATTATTTCCTACTTCGGTGCCAAGTGCCAAGTGACGTAGTGTCTATGGTTTGAAACTGTCAATTCTGGTTCTAAATAGGGTCAGTGGTTTTAAGAATATGCCAGACGGTATGTAAAAAATAAATAAATAAAAATGAAGATCAGAAGAAATAAAACGCTCCTCAGGTTTATTGTCAAATCCTAAATTTCAAACCGTGAAAGTTCCACCATCCTCTGTTCAATAGTTTTTGCTTGAGTCCGGAACAAACACAAACGGCACCCTTATAAATTTATAATAGTTCCAGCAGAGCACTCAGCGTTGCTCAGTCTGGTTGGGATTAATGTACGTCTAAAGTATTTTTGCCGCCCATTGAGAAGCTCGTGTACCAAGTTTCTTCAAAACTAGCCCAGTCATTTCCTAAATGTAACAAAACTCTGACACACTCCCAGTTTACCCGAAAGAGGATGGGTTGAGGTTGATTTACTCTTACAGTATCTTCAGTTGTCTAGTGAGTAACATATGTACCAAGTTTCATCAAAATCGCTCCATTCGTTTTCGAAACGTTACAGAATGACATCTCATGCCCACCCTACCATAAAGGGAGTAGTTGGGGCTGATTTTTTCCATTATTATTATTTTATTTTATTTTACTGGCCTATTAAGAAATATGTGTAGCAAGTTTCGTGAATTTCGCTCCAGCCGGGTACACAAATTAACAAAACGTTTTTTAAAAAACTAGAGAGGTTTCATAAGCTCCTGGAGAGGAAGTGTTGTCACTCAGAGGGGTTGGATGGGGAATATTTAACCCCAGCACCAATCAAATTTCATTTTAATTAGTCCATTTGTTTTACGTGCATCAACCTACGAAGAAGGGGTTGGGTTGGGACTTGATTTACCTCTACAACGTTTTTGATCGCTAATGAGCAAAATTTGTACGAAGTATCATTAAAATTACTCCATCCGGGTTGTGGTTGGGTTTGATTTACCCGCATAGTGCTTTTATTTTCTCAAAAATACTAGGTGTTTCAAGTTTCATCAAAATCATTTCGCTAACAACCTCGATGTTGACGTGCCCTAAAGCCCGAAGGACAACAACAAAATCATTCAAGGCCTACGCAGAACGTAACAAAGTATTGATTAATTCGCATCTAAATCAAAAGCAGGTTGTAACACTCTTCCCTTTTTTTTTTAATCTGTCAAGCTACCTTAATTGCTTACAGATCGTGGTGCAGTTAAAGGATACGTAAGTGTAACGCAGTCGGCAGCTGATACAATAGACTTTTAGGTAACTTCAATTTTCTGAAACGGAAAAAAAGCAGATGGGATTTCCAAAACTCCTGACAAATCAAATAAATTTTTCACAATAGTCTGAAACACTTATGTTTAAAACTATCCTTTCTTTTCAAAACAGGCTCTCCGACCTCCATTTAATTTTAAATAAATTATAAGAAGATCCATCTCACACTAAAAAACGTTAATTTCACCACTTTCGAAGTTTTATATCATTTTCTGCCCCCTGCCTTTCGAATAAAATATAATCTGCCCGCCTCGTAAACACTCCTGTGAAGTTCCGACTCTATATGTATTCAAATAAAATGATAAATCCCTACATATGTCTTCGCGAGTAGTTTCATACGAGTTGCGCAACCTTAACACATCTCTTTAACAATAAAATATCGCTCCCTGTATTTATATTTCACACAGACTTTAGTGCATGTGACAATCTTCAAATCTCTGAATAACGAATGACTTCCTTTAGCGATAACAAACAATTCAAAACTTTTATATTAAATATCACGCAATCATTCAATTTTCACTTATTTTCTCCAAACAAACCTAAATTAATGGTTTGAAACGAACAATTTAAAACTGAAATAAAACTCTCCTTATTCGAATCAAAATACTACTGAAGTTAAAACGGTTCTCGATTAATAGTATATGTTGTCACACTTCCAGACACTGAAGTTAAACCCTGGATTTCAGACAATATTCTGAACCCTCAAAATTCTGAAATACGTTACGACGCCAAACAACACAGGCCGATATTCACCTACGCCCCATAAAACGACGAACAAATTCAGCCGCCAGGCAAGTCGATGTTTCACTCCCAGTAAAGACTTTGGTCCGATCAGTTTCAAATATCTGGAGCTACCAAACACTTCCTCTGACTGTTCAACGGTGAAAGGTTCGCCATGTTACTGCTGACTGCTATTTATTCACTTTCACAATTTTTTCGACCTCGTGCAACTTGTCTGACGTATCTGCAAGGTGAGGTTCTTCCACTAAAGTCCTATGTTACAATAAATTTTCCTAACGACATCTCCAAACATTGCATAATGCTTTAAATACACCAAATATGGCTCAAAACTTCTCAAATAAAGCCATTAAATAAGTTCAAGCAATCTTATAAGGTGTGTCGTCGAAGTCAAGACCGTTAGAGATCATTCTGTGATTCAGATAAGTTTTTTAGCAATCGAGAATATGCTGGTTCGAATCCCTATTCCAGCCGTCAAGATTTGGGGTTCCATGATTTTCCCAAATCACTCCAAGCGGAGGCCATGTTCCAATTCTTTCCCGTTCCTTGCCCCCCACATTACCTGCATCTAATGCCCTCGACGAGGTTAAAGCCATAAACAAAAGTAAAACAGAAACTAGTGAATCGACACGTTGTGTTGTGTGTTCCTGGATGCTGTATAGACGGTTCGATAACAAGCATGGCAACCATCATCGTCATTATTGTTTTTATGTTTGGTAAGACATTCCTTTCCTAATTTGGTTATACTGCTCCATAATTCCTTCTTATGGTGAGCTTTTTTCG
The DNA here is from genome assembly GCA_031002005.1 of Vandiemenella viatica. Taxonomy (NCBI): domain Eukaryota; kingdom Metazoa; phylum Arthropoda; class Insecta; order Orthoptera; family Morabidae; genus Vandiemenella; species Vandiemenella viatica. Next base: position 315,052,816 of record JARYHS010013630.1, on the reverse strand, counting down.
AACCCCAGTCATCTTGTACAGTATCTATTAGTTCTGATTACTGAACGTTACTTGATATTTAGGAAATGTTAATTTTTCAGACTTTGTTTGCTGATCGATAGGCACTTTCATTATGAAGTATTTGTGAATGGCCTATGATTCACAGAATGTGAAGCAATTTGCACGGTGTTGAAGATTTTGAAACTTTGCTGATGATATCGTGCAAAAATACTAATGTATCTTGTTTTACACCAGATGGCAGTGTGCACCAAGACTTGAAAAAGCCCGTTGTTTCCGCGGTACGTATATACCATTCTGCAGGCAGTAGAACTTACGACATAATTGGAAGTTATCAATGATTTTGTATAACTGGCAAAGCAGGAATTCAACGTAACTAAGCTTGAGACAAATTACTCACACAAACTTGTCAGAGGAGCTATTAAAAATTATGTATGTTGGGGCCGCATGTTGTCTTGCTGTGCATCAAGTAGAACGACGATCGAATTTCAGAAGGTAACATATATGTCCATTACAGGGCCTGGAAAAGAGTTTCTTCCTCCTAAAGACATACATAAGTATACAAGAATAATTAGACAGACTAAACACTGTCGTAAAAGCAAACAATAAAAAAATAAAGCAGCAATGAGAGCAGAAGAATCTAAAATGTGAACCTAATTTTTTGTTCGATTACGTACACATATATTTGGAATTTTTTTATATAGTTATTACTACTGCCGTAATAGAACTCAACCTAAAATCAGATTAACAACCAGCAACGTCATATGATTAAATGATAACTACTTACCAGAAGAAACGGGCACTATCTAGTCAACAACCTTTAATGAGGTTGTTTTAACGAAGTTGTTATTATTGTTAGATGCGACAAAACAACAAAGTGATGTAACTCCTGCATCTCAATTCATACGTATACATTCGTGTCTTTCTTGTGCTTTGCCACATTTCCATTCCACATGCCAGAACTGGGAAGTAAGGTCATCTCGCTGCTGTCTTAATAGAGCATAATGAAAGATTGTCATAATTTACGAGGGCCAATCCATGGCTTTGTCGGGATTTAACCAGACGGTCCAATTAGTAGGCAGTCCGTCTCCGGAGCCAACTACTGATGGAGCAGTTATGAATACGGGATGTATTACAATGCTAATACGAAGAGTCGAGTCCGCAAGAACGATTTATAACTATTCAAAGTGGGGGTAGTAAAATTTCCGTAGACTTGGAATTTAAAGAGATATTTTACAGAAAGGGGAATGAAGTGGTCCAATGAAAACCTTTATTCACACACATACTTAGCTAGTTTTCTCTGAGCTGTCATTGTTATCACTGACAAATAATAAAATTGTTATGGTGGTGGAGGGGCGTTGAAACTTTCTTTGACAGAAGGGGGGCGTCGAAACTATTTTTTGATGGAAATGGGGCGTGGGAATTTTTCTTGTGTGGAAGGGAGGCGCGGTAAGAAAAATTGTCTAATTAATGTAAAACAATTTATGGTTTCATGACCAACCAAGAGGCCCAAAGATTTTCAAGAATCTACTCAGTGGAAAAGATCGACAACCTACACGACGCTGCAGTTTCGCTGCTAGAGTGACGCTTAAAACTTGAGATGTCCCATTCTGTAGATCTCATTATTTATCAGTAACAAGAAATTTTGTTGTTAGATTCAGTAGTGTTATTACCATAATGTATTTAATTTACATAAGTTCATTTCATTTGATTTGAGTGCGGTTCTCGACCGACAAGGTTATCATGATGAATGTTTAATATTATTACTTGTCATAGAAAGGATAATGGTTGTAACCTAGTGGACAGGCTAGTGAGTAATAAAGAATGTACTTTATTGAGGTCTGGTTGACGTTCAAAAGAACAGACTTCCCTTGTGTTACCAAGTGTTTTGGGTCATTAATTTACTGAAGTGATGGAGAGCTTCTCGGATATAGCAGAGGTTTGTTTAAAACAATGGACACAGTGTTACATTGTGAGCTCCCCTGTGTGGGTGTTCGACGAATGAAAGGTTTCTTTGAGAACCCTAATCATAAAAATGTTCCAGCGCCGAGCTGTCAGACTTTGCAGACGTCACTGGCAAAACATTCATTAACAATAAACTGTTTGTACGTAAGAAGTGCAGCCCACAGAGACTATGGTTATATGGAGGGGGATGACCTACCAAGAAAATGACGCTGGTGGTGGGGTTATCCCAGCCAATGGAATTCATTCTCGCTGGTTGCTGATATTTTTTGTTTTTTTATTATATATTCGACCAATCGGGAGAGAGAAGAGGAACGAATTCCGCCCAAGGCGAGTCTACGAGGAAGGCAGAATGGACGGAGGATGGACACTTGATGTCGGCGGAGACTGGACGAGAGGGACTCTGGTTTCGGCGCGACGAGACAGCAGCGGGCGATCTGCGCTACCGAGGCCACATTGCTGAGGTCCCGAGGGTTGAGAACGAGCTGCCGGCTGTCGCGGAGGAGAGACACCAGACGCCACTCCACCCTCGCTCAGCTGATGCGACTACCTGGGGCCTGCCAAAACACGACGTGGCTCTGCGCTCCGTCGCCGCGGTCGTCGACACAGCCCTCCTCGCGGGACCACCGACACGACACATCGCATGGCCTGTGCTGCTCAACATTACGGTAACGCAATCGTCTACAGAGACCACAACGAGCTCCAACAAAATTAAAGAACTGTAAATTCCAGTACCAAAGAGGGAACAACCCTTTACCCATTTAAGTAATTGTTTCATCGAAATAACTTTGCTTTCTATGTATAAAATCAATAAAATCAGTATGTTTCTCATTAATAATTCATGTTTCACTTGTATTAATGTGAAGGACCACTTCGGAAGAGAACCCCACCCACAATCATTTATCTAAGTATTAGTTAATAAAACTGTTTATATAGTAGTTAATCCCAAGACATACAGAGCGGGACACTACAAACTTAACTGCTTTTGTGATCGCGAGAAAGAAAACTTGACTTCAGCATTGATCGCGATCGAGAGAACTTTCAGATTGGCATAGGGAATGGTGTGACTTAACATTGTTGTTCGTCCTCACAAGAACTACGAGGGAGGATCAAATATAAACGAACCTTTTTAAATTGCGTTACCGTCGATGGCGTGAGGAGTCTGAAACGGTTTGAACAGTAGATGTACGTCACATGGAAGGCAATAATAACATTGGCGCGCCAAGTGCTTGTTATTTAATTTAATTTAATTCCAATGGAGCACAGGCTCCGGTGGCAATTTCCCTACACACCCATCTTCCCCCTATCCTGCAACTACCTACATTTGCCCTCTACAAATTTTATCTTTAAATTCTTTCAAAGATTTCGGTAAATTATTCATCATTTCTCTTGGTAACTCAATCCAATCCCTGACACCCTTACCTAAAAAAGAGAATCTTCCCACACCCTTATGCCTGAAATCGAGTGGCAGCTTGTGGTCATGGTCATCTTTTCCCTTCCATGCACTACTTTTCATACCTATTGCAATATCTTTCCATGCCTCATCGCCAGTATATGCCCTGTACACTCACATGACCCTCCTCATCCTCCTCCTGTCTTGCAATGAATCCCATTCCAGCTCCTTTATCATATCCGTCACTGATTGCATTCTGCGATAATTTCCAGAAACAAATCTTTTTTGCACCCTCTCCAATCTCAGCATCAATGACCATGAGTGAGAAAGAGGTACAACCCACAGTTGCAAAACGTGTTATTATTAAGTTTCTTCGCAGAGAAATCGTAAGTTCTGCTGATATTCGTCTCTGTTTACTCCCGCAGATAGGGGCTCAGGTAAAACAGTGGTGTAAGAAATTTAAGAATGATCGGGAGCATGTTGGAAACATTGTCCACCCGCGCGTCCCTGCACCAACATCACACCGCAGAACACCTCGAAGCCCATCAGCACTTAACTGATCTTAAAATCTCTCAGGACGTTCAGATCAACTATGGAAATGTGCAGCAAATCAATCATAATGAGTTCGGATTCCGAAAAGTGTTAGCTCGAGGGGGTCCAAAATTGCTGAACAAAAAACAGAAAACTGTACGATTTGAAATTTCTCGAAGATTCCCAATGAGTTTTGAGGAGGATGGTGAAGCTTTTTTGGAAAAAATCGTCATGAGCGATGAGACTTGGGTCCATCATTACACCCTTGCTTCGAAGAGGACCGGTTAAAGTGGAGATGATAATGTCTGTAGGGACTGTCGATTTTCTTCAAGAACATCGATCCATTAATGCACCCTGTTATTGTGTTCGTATTAGCTGAGTTGGCAACCGTTTAAAAGGGCGCAGCATTCTGATCAGACAACGCCAGACACCACAACGCATCAGAAACACACACACCCACAAAATATTGGTCGACATACAATGAGCGGTATTGAATACCCACCCTGCAAACCAGAACTGTCGCCATACAACTTCTATATGTTTGGGCCAAGCAAGGAAGCCCTTGGTTAACAGCGCTTCGCAATAGTTGATGAGGTGCAGCTTTTTGTGATAACAGAATTAAAAAATTACCTACCGTTGGAGTAAGTGCATACACAAGAAGGGGATCTATGTATAAAAATAAGAAAAATGTAAATTAGAATTTATTTAGATTTCTTTTTTTAAAAAACATTTGATCTTCCCTCGTTCATCTGGAGTTGTGATTTTCATTGCGAAATGCAACAGTAGAACTCCAACTGGAACAGACTAATATGAGAAAATAGATTTGTAAATGATGTGACTCACGCCGTTTTTTTATGCGAGTGATTTTGTAATAAGGTTGATGCTCTTTTGTAGATTTGTTAACTGTCTTCAAGAAATAACTTCAACATAAATTACAATATTTGGTCCGTTGCTCAACCACCGAGTGACTTTTGGCTTCCGTCAAATATGTCGAGAATTTCATAAAATATACAGAAATTTAATGTTTTACAACCAAGTTAAATTAATTAGTAAACTGCTAAGTTTCTTATTCGTTTGTTTATTTAATTTCGCATGATTAATTAGATTTGGATTTTTGTAATTTCAATAAAAATTCATATAGTTAATTTATAATCGGTAAGCAAATATGTTTGTAGCTTTCATTATAATTGTAGATTTTAATTCCCGTATAATAGTATTGCCCAAGCTCATCCTTGAGTATCACATTGCTATATTTAAAATTACTTATCAATTTTGATTAATTGCCAAATAAAATTAATCCCAACTGACGCCCAACTTAATGTAACAATTAAAGATATCGAACAGTAACAATAACAGTTATGCGTATAATCAATTTCATATTACCATCGAAAGGTGGAACACCACAAAATGGCACCTGTAAAGTTTGGCTTGTATTAAATCTGGCGATAATAATAAAATATCTCAACCTAAGATGAATTGTTGGTTTAATCATTTCTGAAATGCTTTTGCGTAACCTGTGTCCATTTCAGCTGCATTATCGGAACTTGCATGGCGAATGGCTGAATTGATTATAATATGTCATACAATAAATGTAATTTCAGATGTATGAATATCGGAAGGCGTTAAGCAATTTTTTATATATGATGTGTTATGATTGAAAATATGTAATTGATGACCGTGCCTTGAATGTAGTTTGTCCATATCGCTGCCTATGGTTGCCGATTGTTCATTGTGGTGATAAACTCGCAAAAACTATTAAATTATCACAAGTAACCTACAACGTGGTCATTTCCCAAGCGGAGTTTGTTCAAGTTTTTTGTTCTTCCCTTTGCCTCTGTGGCATAAGTGTTCAGGGAGAAAAAATAAGTATGCTACGATTTGCTGATGACATCGTCTTGGGAGGCTGAGGATATTGAGAAATTACTGAATGACATGAACAAAATACTGAAGGAAGATTTTGGCCTGAATATAAATCAAAGCAAGACTAAAGTGATTAAACGTAGCAGAAATGATACCAATACTAGTAGATTAAAAAAAAAGGATCGGATGCAATTGGAGAAGTAAGTGAATTCTGTTATTTGGAAAGCAAAATTACAACCGATGGCCGAAGCAGGAATGATGTTAAAAGCAGAATAGCACTAGCAAAAAGAGCCTTCATGAAAAAGAGAAATCTTTTAGTTTCAAATATTGATCTAGGAATTAGAAAAAACTTTTCAAAACTCTATGTGAGGAGCGCAGCACTTTACGGTAGCGAAACATGGACTTTAGGAATACCGGAAAGAAGGAAAATCGAAGCTTTTGAAATGTGGTGCTACAAAAGAATGCTGAAAATTAAGTGGACAGACAAAGTAAGAAGTGAACGAGTTTTGGAAATGATGGGTCAGGAAAGAAGTTTGTGGAAGAAGCTACAGAAAGAAGAGACAGGCAGGTAGGTCATATTTTGAGACATACTAGATGGGTTAATTTGCTGGTGGAGGGAACGGTCGAAAGTAAGAACTGTAGAGGAAGACAGAGATTAGAATATATGAAGCAAATAATTGAGGACGTGGGTTGTAAGAGATATGTAGAGATGAAAAGGTTAGCACAATATAGGAAAGGATGGAGGATTGCGTCAAGCCAGCCGAAAGACTGATTACAGCAAGAAAAAAAGAAGAGAAGATAACAGAGTTAAGAGAAAACAGGCTAGTGGGAATATTTATAAAAAATAATCAAGGAATTAATAAGGGCAAAGAAGTTGGTTAAAGATGGGTTTATTAAGAGTATTGTCGGTGCAAGGGGGGGGGGGGGTCATTGACTGATGCATCTAGAAATTTCTATGGCTATTTTAGAAAACTTAGGGGATGGTAGGGTGTTGAGACACTTATAGATAGAGATGGAGGATTTGGAAAAGGCAGAGATTTCAAGTAACTGGCTTAGTGAGACCATTAGGGAAAATTAATTTAAAAAAATAAAAAATGTGGCCGGGGGGAGGGCAGGATCTAAATCGAGGAACGAGTTTCACACACAATTAGAAACGAGCAGACTAAAAAATTTGAAATTCATTCTGAAAATATCACAAAGGAACTAAGAAAACTGAAAAAAATAAATTGGTTGGTTTAGATAATATTACTACAGATGTCTTAAAAATAGCAGGTTGTGACATTGTAGCTTATGTTGAAATATTATTTAAATTGGTTTTTTTTTATCTGCTTAACGTCTCTCTAACAGCGTGGTCCTTAGAGACGGTAAAGGTTGGGAGGCAAGGAATGGCCTTTTTGAAGGAAGCAACCCGGGATTTGCCTGGAGTGATTTGGGAAACCATGGAAAACCCAAATCTGGATGCCCGGACGGAGATTCGAACCGCCGTCCTCCCGAATGCGAGGCCAGAACGTTAGCCGTTACAGCACCACGCTCGGTATTTAAATTGAGTCTGGATACTTGCTGCTAACCAGAGGACTGGAAAAGTGCGATAGTAATACCGGTACATAAAGGAAGGGCGAGAAATAGAGTCGAAAATTATATATAATTAGTATGTAAATTAATGGAGAGATTGATATGCAACCACTTCGGATCTATATGTGAGAAGCGTTACTGGTTTTCAAGTCGGCAACATGCTCTAAGTAAAGATATTTATGTGAATCTCAGTTAATAGGATATATGCAAGATATTTTGGATGAAATGGATGAGGGAGGACAAGTTGATAGCGTTGCACCAGACCCTTCAAAGGCCTATGACAGAGTGAGCCATAAAATGGTGATAAAAAAGATAGAAACTATTGGAGTGGATGAGAAAGTGATATTCTGGGTGGAATATTTAAAAAAAGTAAAATGAATAAATTATGGCAGGAAATGTAATATCAAAAGAAGTGTAAGTTAAAGTGGGAGTCGCACAGGGTAGCGTATTGGGACTATTGTTATTCATTATTCTAACGAATGATTTTGTTGATGGTTTACTATCAGAAATGTAGTATATTGAGAGATTTTAGCTATAATATGTTCTAACTTTCGCTCGGGATAATTTTTCTCAAGCTGCACCTATGTAATGTAATTCCACCCAACGAAGCAGAGCTCAAGGTTGGGCAAAGTCACTTCCCGTGGGAAGCAGTCCCCCTACCAGGTTAACCCCGAAAGCCCTTAGCCAGTGATTTTAGACGAATAGGATTAGGTCACATGACTTCTCCCCACCACGTTTCTACTCTGGACAGCGCAGTCGGGAGCAGCCTCCAGAGCAGTCGATTCGCCGATTCAAAGGATGGACCACGTCGCCATACGGCATGCAGATTTTATTAGGTAATGGCTAATGCAAATTATACCCTCTGGCTGGCTGAGAAAGAATATCCCGAGTGACCGGATTTTATTAGTAGCAGATGCCTTTTATGAGAGCTAGTTTATGCAGTATATTTCAAGTGTATTTTTATGTGCCTATTTTTATTGAATCTATTAAAGTCACTCCATTCTTTCAACTACATGTTTTCATTTGTATCGCTGATTCCCGCTCATTACTAACTTTAAGTGTGGGCAGAACGTAGTCACTCTGATCCTAGGGCCACATATCTTCGGAAACTAACCGAGGAGTGGTTGATGAGAGACGAATCCAATCTTCGGCTGTGGTGATTTGCCGCTCAGTTACTACAGAAATTAGATTGTTCGCAGATGACATAATGCTATATACAAGAATAAAAACGGTAGAGGGCTGTGAACAGCTGCAGGGTGATCAGGATATCTAGCTGGGTTGGTAAACATGGGATGAAGATAAATGCAAAGAAGAGCAGCTTATTAGAAACACAGATAAAAAAAAGTAAAGGATGATTATGATTATAAGGTGAGGATAGAATTGCTTGTTGAAGACTTGAAATATAAATATCGTGGCATTATATGGTATTTGATAACAAGCTCAACTGGGCAGGACACGTTGGACAGATATTAGGGAAAGTTTTCAAAATCCTTCATTTGTTGGAGAGAGTAATGAGGTGATGTACGAGAGAAGTAAAGGAATTGGTTTACAAAACTTTTGTCAGACCATTGCTTGAATATGGCGGTGCAGTAGGGAACCCATATATTGGGTATCAAATACAGAAGTTGTAGTGGGTACAAAGAAGGGCTGCTAGATTTGCCTTTGAAAATTACTGCAGAATAGAATCATTAACCAAAATGATAAAAGTGCTGGAGTGGGATTCATTGGAAGACATGAGGATGGTGAAGAGAGTCACGGGAGGGTACAAGGTTGTAATGAATTAAAAGGTACAGTGCCATTAGGCACTAAGTGATCCCACGGTGTGTGTGAATATTGCCGGTGCGTCGTGTCAACGAACAGAAACGTGACGGAACTATAGCGTCCAGATTTACACGCACCTTGGGGGGTGCTGACAACGGCCTACTCAACGTGGACATAAAGCGGATTTATAACCCCCATAAATAACTGAGACCCGCTTTCTATTTTTCGCACGTTTCGAAAAGTTCCCGCCGAAAGCTGGCGCAGACTAGCAAAAATAAACCTTAGTGACGTTTCCTAGTAAATGAGTGCTTTATGAGAGTAGGGGAAGACGATCCAGCCAATAGAGAAGCCGCCTCAATTTATTGCCGTGTTGGTGTTTTTTCTTGTCTGTTCTGGGGCCAATGTGCTGCTGATTCTTTGGCGCGGATTGCGGTGATTCGCCAAGAGCCGGACGCGACATCTCATTACGACAAGTACAGAGTCTTGCTCGGAGGAGAAGAACGGACGACGAGACATTCTGGTGCAGATCTTCATCTAGTACGGCCGAAGTGATTTTCGCGGAGTACGAGTCGGCAGCTGGGGACGCTGCCATCACGCGGTGCGTTCGAGGAAGCTGAAAGACCGCATGTGGCGCTGGTCTTACCTGGTCGCTGACCTGGGCTGTGAACAATGGTAAAAGCTACGGCCCGGACGGAAGCTCATGCAATCGTTCCACCCAGTAATGACCCTGAGATTTTGCAATGACCCTGAGATTTTGCTCTAACTGTTTGACATTCAATGATATGTAATTGTTAACCTCAGAATAAAAACAAACTTCGTGTTTGACTAATTTCACAATAATAAATTGTACACCCAATTTTCAATTTTCCTATTCATTATAATAATATTTCATGTGATTAGCTGAAGATTAAGTATGATTTTTGATATTCCAAATTGATAATTTTGCTAATGATAAAACAGTATGACCCAAAAGTAAACGTCCGCAAGGTAGACGTTACAACATGGCACCCTAAACGTGGAGCTTTCGAAGATAGAACGATTGCAACAGTTTTCAGTCTATTATTTTTACTATCAAATGTTTAATTTTTATTTCAGTGGAAACCAGATGATCCAGCAGAAAATTTTATTTTATGATATATGTGATATGTTAATGCTATGCCATTGAATTATTTTATTTTAGTCCTGCAACGGAGATGGATGCAGTTTGAAAAGCATACTATGTGATGTATTGTGATGATACATGTTCAAATCGACATTGAAAAATTGTTTTGTTTGCAAATGGTGAAAATATGATGTGACGATTGTCTTTCATTTGATATGTTGTTGTGTTGTTGAAATATGATTTTTGGTTTTCTTTCGATTGTGATGTGGTTTTGTCTAATTTTGGTAATGGATCTGTTGAGACGATTTCTCGAGACTGGTGCTTAATGGTAAGATTGTTTCGTCGATTCAGCGTTGAAAAAACGGCATGTTTGATTTTGAATGTCTTCTGGGACAGCTATTATTTTTTATCTTTTTCGTATCTTGCTTATTCGTGTTTTATGTGTGCTGACGTGTCGACAGAATATTCATTGTGATTTACCTGTGGTATCGGGAATAAAATTACGGTTGCTAGAAATCATATGTCACGAGAAGTGTTACTGCACGTATGTGTTTTTAAGTTGATGGTTGATTTTAAATTAAAGCGGGCTGACATCTATTTTTGGTTTGATTTCTTTCCATATGATCACTAAGATCTCGCGTTATGCTGAAATTTTTTCTAATTGTTTTTTAAAACAAATTCAAGATTAATACGTGATTTATGTGCGCAAAGGTAAGTTCAGTGATTGAATTTTTAATGTCTTGTGGGGATATGCGGAGGCTGGTCTCAGTTCATTTTCTTTGATACCGTTGTGTGATCGAAATTTCTATTGATTCTGATGATCCAGTTGCTTGTTCAAGTTGTCTATTTTATTTTCCTTGTGGTATTCGCGGAGTGTTCGTGGAGATTGAATTACGGGGGGCCGTAAAGATAATTTAAAGGGAGGTTTGACTAACTTTTATGGCGTAAACGACTCTCTAAATTAACACTGCTTTCAAATGCGATTGCTAAAAGTTAAATTGAATGCTGCTCCGGAGTGGAAAGTTTATTAAAATGGCACAAAATTTGAATCAAACGGAGTTAGGAAATCTTGACGTAGCGATGGAAGGAAATCACGCGAATTCGATAGATAACTCCGCGATCGTGAATTTTGAACAAACTCCTAGTGAAGCGGGTAATATATTTTGGGACGAGTCAACGAACCCATTGCAAAGCAAGCAGGACGTAATTCTAGCGCCTCCGCTAAATGATTTAGGTATTTCTGGCCAGATTTTGGAATTGTTACACCAAATGAATGAAAACATCACTGCCCGAGGAACGCAAATGAAAGAAATAATCAAAAAAATGGATGCCCATAGAGCGGAAATGAATGAAAAACGTACTGCTCCTAGCGAACAGCAAGAAAAATCCAAAGAGCAAATGAACGGAAGAAATGAAAAAATTGACACAAAATTGGATGCCTTCGGAAAGAAACAGATTGAAATAATGGAACAATTTAAAGTTGGTTTGCGAAAAGAAATGTCGGAAGTTGATGGCTGGAAAAGTAATAGTAATAGTCTGGATGGAATAAGTATAATTCTTCAAGAAAATAAAATGACTGAAGATGAAAGTTCTAAAGAAATAGGAACCAGAGATATGGATAGAGAATCTAAATCTGATGTGCGCATAATAAAATCAGGCAGAAAATTGGTTGAAACTGGGAAGAAACAGGAAGACCGCGTGTGTGAAGATAACAGTTTTGCATTTTCAATTACCGAATCTACAAAAATCAGGATGGTTGAGGAAATCAAGTCCATCAGGCAACAGCTATGCGCTATCGCACCCAAACCAGGAAAAGGAAAAATCATAAAAATGAAACCAAGATTATATGTATATGGTGAAAGAGGATATTTGAAATATGTAAAATTTTTGCAAGTGCAAGGAACATTTGCCGCGAGGCCAGAAGATCTGGATACTTTGCATCTCCGACGGAACCGTAAATGTTACGATACACTCCAGGTAGAACATCGCAGGGGGTCTGTCCTAACGATCCAACAGGCCTTTCACAGAGAGCTAAAAGGAATTCCCGAGACGACTGCAGTGCCAGAACATATGTTTCACCAGAATGTTTGTGTAGACATAGAGACAACAAGTGACCAACAAAACCGTAACAGATCGTTGATCGTCGATGAACAGATATGTTTGATGCATCGAATGATTTTTAGTATCGATGTGCGTGAGAGTACAAATTTTGTTTGCGAAAAATGGATTCAAAGATTACATGGCCGTTTAAAAATATTAAAAAGATGACGGAGACATTTTTGAAATACCAGATTTATGTAAATGACCGTGCAAGATTTTGGTTTAAGTTTGTTGTAAGTGAAATGTAAATGCAGTACAGATGACGTAGTTTTAAAATTTGTATTGCTAACTAAGGAAATGCATCAGAATCCGTAGAGGTAATTTTAAATTGATAAGGTAAAGATATTTTAGTCTAAGAATGACATTTTAGTTTGTTTGTAGAAAACATTTCAAACCTATGACGAGCGGCAACAATAATAATACAACCCTAGAGTGAAAAATGAAACGTTGATGGTTTATTAATATAAAACTTCCATACGCAGCAAAAGCTATTATAAAAATAATAATAATAATCCGCAGAGAAATTGTTAGAAGTGAAAGATCATGTTTGATTACGGTTTCAATTCGAGACGGGTTTGCCAAAATAGTCGCGACGATTGTAAAATCATTAATATTCCGTGTCATTGAGTTGTGGATTAAAATTGGTTGGAGTTTGACCTTTGAGAAGAATAAATATTAGCAGTGTGTTGATGTGTTAAAATATTAAGAGCAGAAAGAAATGACGTGTTCACGATAGCGCAGAGTAGATAAAGTTCGTTAAATGTAGATCAAGAAATGATCGTCTATGAAGAGTTTAAATAAATGAAACAAAAATATTGCGGACCGTGAAACCGAAGAAGGTATAGGCCAATATTATTGTAATGACGAAAAAAATCGTCAGTTGGAGTTTACAGGATGACAGATAGTCATCGAACTTAATAGCCGAAGCTAGAATGAACATGTACTTAATAAAATGTGAGGAGGGATTGTTCCAACACGCTAATAATTCTAAGAAGGGAAAGTTCGAAACCATGAATAGATGAAACACTAATGACACGAAGTTATTTAAAGAGAAATGGCTAAAGATTTAATCGTTTGTGGATTAGAAATAGAGTGCTTGGTGAACTAAGGACGTTCAGAAACTAGAAATACCGATGAAACCGCGATGAAAATAAATTACCGAGTATAGAATCAGAGGATATGGTGTAAAAACAATAAATTGTTGCATACAAGGAAGAGGGTTTAATTAAGAAGTATAAAAATGTTGGTTGCCGCTAGAAATATGTCATTATCTTTAAGTCTATGGTTACAAGGGCTTATAAAAAGTAGTAATAAAATTAACAATATGATATAATCGTAGGAAATATTCTCTAATTACCGATGTGAATAAATCTATCAGTGCGGAAGATGTTGAGGATTAAATGTAATTTTTAATCTTATTGAATAAGAGATTTGAAGAGATCGTTTGACAAGTTAGCGCTAAAGTTGATTGTCAAACTTGGCGAATGCAGCCTAAACCGAACGGCAGGCAACTGTAATCTTTTGTCCAAAGCCACAATAGGGAAACGACCCGTCGCGCTGTCGAGAACCAGTGTCTCTGCTACCTGCAAGCCTTAGAAAGTGAAAGCGTTCGTGGAAACAGGGGGGGTTTGTTTACTCCAGTCAGCTGGCCTGGCGAAGTTAACGAGTAGAAATGTTATGAATGTCTCTGTTGTCTTGGAAAACATTCAATAAAATAGTATCTGTTTTTAAATAAATAAATGGAAAAAGATACCAGTCTCGGAAATGATTTCAACAGTGGTTGTTAAAAAAAAAGGACACAGTAATAAAATTTTGTAATTAATTACAAGCATTAGGATTTAAAATGGTAGTATTTAAAATGCTAGTTCATGTCATGTATTGATTTGACAAATATAACTGTTAGGATACTTTTGTGATGAAAAAGTGAATTAATAAGTAATTATAAGAATAATTGTTAAAAAATTATAGATAATAAATAATTTTGCATATTATAATAATAAAATGATGTAATTTTATTTTAATTGAATATTTTTTAAAAAAAAGGGCAATCTAAGAAAGATTTAAATTAGTTGTATAGAGAATGATATATGTCACATGCTACTCATAAGATATGTAATATGTAGTTATAAGACATGCTGGATTGTCTCGCGAGTTCACTGAGGAATCAAGTAGGGCACAAGAGTAATTCGTGAAGTACAAAGCTATCACATGTTGTATTAAAATAGAGAACTGAAGATGGGTATATCTTAAGAAGTTTGATAATGTAACTATTAACAAAGATCACAAACAGTTAGAGAATATTAGAACGAACTAATCTCACTCACAAGGAACATTAACCCAATGACCAGAAATAAGTGAAGTTATAGTGAAAAACTGAATTGAAAATTATCCCATAGAATAATTTTCAATTGCACGGGTGATGGGGTAGTTGTAATGAATTAAAAGGTACAGTGCCATTAGGCACTAAGTGATCCCACGGTGTGTGTGAATATTGCCGGTGCGTCGTGTCAACGAACAGAAACGTGACGGAACTATAGCGTCCAGATTTACACGCACCTTGGGGGGGTGCTGACAACGGCCTACTCAACGTGGACATAAAGCGGATTTATAACCCCCATAAATAACTGAGACCCGCTTTCTATTTTCGCACGTTTCGAAAAGTTCCCGCCGAAAGCTGGCGCAGACTAGCAAAAATAAACCTTAGTGACGTTTCCTAGTAAATGAGTGCTTTATGAGAGTAGGGGAAGACGATCCAGCCAATAGAGAAGCCGCCTCAATTTATTGCCGTGTTGGTGTTTTTTCTTGTCTGTTCTGGGCCAATGTGCTGCTGATTCTTTGGCGCGGATTGCGGTGATTCGCCAAGAGCCGGACGCGACATCTCATTACGACAAGTACAGAGTCTTGCTCGGAGGAGAAGAACGGACGACGAGACATTCTGGTGCAGATCTTCATCTAGTACGGCCGAAGTGATTTTCGCGGAGTACGAGTCGGCAGCTGGGGACGCTGCCATCACGCGGTGCGTTCGAGGAAGCTGAAAGACCGCATGTGGCGCTGGTCTTACCTGGTCGCTGACCTGGGCTGTGAACAATGGTAAAAGCTACGGCCCGGACGGAAGCTCATGCAATCGTTCCACCCAGTAATGACCCTGAGATTTTGCAATGACCCTGAGATTTTGCTCTAACTGTTTGACATTCAATGATATGTAATTGTTAACCTCAGAATAAAAACAAACTTCGTGTTTGACTAATTTCACAATAATAAATTGTACACCCAATTTTCAATTTTCCTATTCATTATAATAATATTTCATGTGATTAGCTGAAGATTAAGTATGATTTTTGATATTCCAAATTGATAATTTTGCTAATGATAAAACAGTATGACCCAAAAGTAAACGTCCGCAAGGTAGACGTTACAAGGTGTATATTGGTGATGAGGCTTGGAAAGATATTGGTGTAAGAATTAAAAGTAATGCATGAAAAGGAAGAGATGGCCATGACCATAAGCTGACATTCGATTTCAGGTACAAGGGTATGGAGAGATTTTCTTAGTAGGTAAGGGGGTAAGCGATTGGAATAAGTTACAAAGAGGATTGATGAATAATTTACCAAAAATGTTGAAACAATTTAAAGTTGAAATTTGTAGAGGGCATAAGTAGGTGGATACAGGAAAGGGGAAAAAATGGGTGTGGATTGATATTGCCACAGGATCGTGTCCTCCATCGCAATTAAATTAAATTAAAATTAAATTACTACGCGTCCGGTATTCAAAAGAGAGCGCTCGGGTGCATCGCGCGAGCGGCGTGTATGGTGGGTGAATGGTGGGGGCGGGGGAGGTGGTTAATTGAGGACAGCTTCAATTTCAAACTTTGTCTTCTCTTCTTTCTTCAGCGTGAGCATCAAATTATTCGGTTCTAATAACTTTAGCTGCTCGTACTCTGCTAGAGCTACACCTTAGGTCTGGTTTATGCGTGTGAGGTATGTCAAGAAACAAGACAAAATAAACTGATGCCAGAAACTTTTAGGCAGACAGAAAGTAATAGTACAGTGTAGCGCAAATCGACATCTATACTAAATAATAAGTTTAGTCTATAAATGAAATTTATTAACAGATCATACACTAAAGTATTTCCTTGTCAAATTCCATCAATATCGGTATAGCCATCAAAATGTAACTGATATAGCCACGCCATGTACTGCCAGTTAATCAGAGGCAGAGTATTTTGAAGTGTGTTGTCTTTCGACATTTACTTCAACATAATCTAGAAGGAGCAACACTTTGCTTTTGGTATGGCTTATCGTTGGCATTCTTAGTTTAGAATAGCGAGTGGTCTTTTATGACGGTCAATACCTGCAACGTATTGCCCGAGCGAGTTGACTTCCGGGTTCCTGGTCTTCTGGGCGCGCTCGTAAAACGTTGCAGACAGCTGTCTGAAGCGATCCGTCAGCAGCGGGATGTTAGTAGTCTCGTGCAGAACTGCAGTCGGAAATCTGCTCGGTAAGTGGAGGGCCCGTTTTAGTGCCCTGTTCTGTATCACCTGAAGGCGCCGAAGGTGCGAAGCAGCCGCATAGCCCCATACGGGACAAGCGTATTCCATAATTGGTCTTACCAGGGTGATATAGATGTTTACTCCAGTGGCGGGCTTCAAAAGGCTATTCCTGTTCAGCACAGGGTATAGAGCGTGTAATCTAGCACTTGCCCTTCTCCTGATATCTTGAATATGGGATCGCCAAGTCAGTCGCCGATCTAGAGTGACTCCTAGGTACTTGACTTCGTTTTCCCACGGATCGTCTCGTTGTGAAGTCGAAGGGGTGGAAGGTTTTGAGTGCGTCTCTTCCTGAATATGATGGCTTGAGTTTTTGTGGCGTTGATGGTTATCCTCCACCGTTTCGCCCAGTCCTCAGTTGATCGAAGGATTTCTTGCAGACGCCTAATTGCTAGGGCACAGCTTCTGCTTGCCGTACAGTACGCCGTGTCATCGGCACAGGTGGCAGTAAGAACTCTGGAGCGGTAGGCACGTCAGCGGTGAAAAGCGCATAGAGCACTGGTCCCAGTACAGAGCCCTGCGGTACCCCAGCAAGAATTCGCCTCACAGTTGAAGTGGCCTCGCCTACACGAACGCAAAAGGTGCGGCCAGTGAGATATGACATAAGGAGCTTTACTAGTCTGCCTGAGAAGCCTTGTTCGTATAATTTGAGTAGCAGACCTGTATGCCACACAGAGTCGAATGCTCTGGCGATATCCAGAAGCACCAGGCCACAGTATTGTTTTTCGTTGAATGCCCTTGTCGCTGCTTCAATCACCCTCATGTTGCGTGGTGGAGTGATTGCGGCGAAAGCTGAGCTGGTGATGGGGGATAATCTCGTTGCGTTCGATGTAATGATTTAGTCTCTTGAGCAATAACCGCTCAAAGACTTTGCTTATAGACGGCAGGAGGCTTATTGGCCGGTAACTTGGAGGTAGGTGCGGGTCCTTCCCGCTTTTGAGTATTGCCACAACTTCAGCATGTTTCCAGCATTGGGGGAATTGCTGAGTGCGAAGAATGTTGTTAAATATTCCTGCCAAGTACGTTGATGCATGCGGTGGTAGATTCTTGAGACAGCTATTGAAGACACGATCATGACCAGGTGCTTTATCTGGGTAAAGTGTGGCTAGGCAGCTCGCAACCTCTTCCGAAGTGATGGTGTCAATTTATTCCTCGTCGTCCTCTTCCTCAGCCTGCAGATAGGTGTTTAGGCAGCGATGTACCTCTTCTACTTGCAACTGGTCTTCCACTTCCGATGGCCGAAAGTTCCTCTCGAAGGAAGTCTGCTAGGGCGTTTGCCTTGTCGGTTGGGCGATAGACTGGGCCCCGTTCGCCTTGTAGGGCGGGAGTCGAGATCGCTGCCTAGTGAATTTCTTTGTCTCTGCCCACAGCGTCCCATCACCTGGGGTCAGCATCGAAACACGAGCCTCGCATTCTCTGCTCCGGTGCCCTGCCAGCGACACCTTCAATTCTCTCTGGATTCGGTTTAGCAGTCTTCGCGTGTCGGCGTTCCTCGTCAACTTCCACTCCTTAGCTATTTGGTTTTTGTGCCAAATAGCCGCTAGGAGGTGGGGCGGGAGCTGGCGTGAAGTGTTCTTGGTGAGGCACCTCTTTGGAGTCGTCGCTGCTGATGCCTCCTTGACAGTGTGCTCGAAGAAGGACAGAGCATAGTCTATATCCTCTGCCGGGCGGTCCGGTAGTGCTGCTGAGACTATCTGACGGTATCTGCCCCAATCGGTTTTCCTGAATTCTGGCTTTTGTTGTGCATTTAGGATTAGGTCGGACTCTAGCTCCACGATGACTGGGCAATGGTCAGAGGACAGCCTGTTAAGCGTGGATGCCGCGACGAATCCGGTGACTCCTTTAGTGACTGCCACGTCGAGAACATCCGGACGTCCGCGGTGAGCTGGGTAGTAGGTGGGTTCTTCGGGTCCCCACACACACATATTGTGTCTGTTGGCGACTCTCCGTAGTATATTACCTGAAGGGTTGTTAACTCTGCTGTTCCAGTCTGTGTGTTTGGCGTTGAGATCACCTCCGATGAACAGCTTGCCTCTGATGTTTGCCAAGGTATTAAAATCAGCCTCTGCTGTTTCCCTTCTAGGAGGCCGATAGGCAGAAAACTATGGTCAGTGGTCCTCTTGTCGTGGCCACTTCAATGCCGACAGCTTCAATGTACTGCAGGGGCGGAATGTAGATCTCGTGATGTGGAATGCTTCTCTTGACATAGATAGCCACGCCACCTTTTGCAGTTGGACGATCATATCTATAACAGCAGTAGTTGGCTACTGAGGCTTTCAGTCCCGGTTTTAGATGGGTTTGGGTGACAAGACATCTACGTCTAGTTCCCTAATGAACTGCCGGATTTCCACGGTCTGTCCATGAATGCCATTGGCATTCCATATGCAGAAAGAGAGGCTATTGAATTGGGGTCGTCTATCCATAATGAAGATTACAACTGCATTTGGGAGTAGCTAGAGCTGTCTTCACTGCAGCGCAGATGTCCGTGGTCATCTGGTCTAGCCGCTTGGTTAGACTGACCAACATATTAGGACAGTCTCCAATATTTTACTCAGTCCTTCAGATTCCGCCGGAACTGGAGCAGCTGAGGGAGAGGCCAATGTCGTGGTTGGTTGTTTAACAGATCTTCTGTGCAGGAGCTCTGCGGGATTTTTATGTTCTTGTTGGTCGAAGTTGCAGCAGTGGCCGACTGTAGACCCACAACTTCCGAAAAGAGGCGACCATCAGTCTCACTGGATTTTCTGTGTTTCTGGTACTTTGGATGCTTCCTAGTTATCCTAGTGGGCTTCTTCTGTTCTTTGCCAGTCGGCGGAGAGGAAGTATTTGTTTGTTGATGCTGGATAGCGGAGACGCTCTGTAAATTTTCTACCGGTGGCTGTAGATCCTTCTAGCGATGTTGTTTGGCGGTATCACTATTGGCTGGTAGGCCTATCTGGCGATCTCGTGCCTTCTTGTACACTGGACAGCCTCTATAGGACGCAACATGGCCGCCCCCACAGTTCAAGCACTTAGCTGCGTCGTGTCCTTTTCTCAACGTGCACTGTTTTGTTTCATGTGGGCCGGCACACTTCACACAAGCGGGAAGCATTTTACAGTGCTTGGCCACATGACCAAAACGTTGACAGTTAAAACACTGAGCGGGTCCAGCTGTAGCTCTCAGTTTTTCCGTTTGAATCTTGAGGTGGCAGATGCTCTCCACCTTAAAGATGGGCCTATTCTCAGGGATGTCTGGAAGAACGACAAGGAAGAGAGGCATGACCTCATTGCTTCGTGGGCGGCGCAGCTGAACCACTGTCTGGACATATCTTTAGCTCAAGTTTGATGTCGTCAGTGGCCATAGTCCGGGGAATCCCACGGAAGTACCACCTTCAGAAGTGGCACTGCTCCAATCGGAAAGGTATAGTAAGGAATGTTGCTAGTTTGCAACATCTCGGTGGTTGCTGTGAAGTCTTCAACGGTTGTAAGTGTGAATTTATTTTGTCCCCTCCAGAAGATTTTGGCTGAGAAAGGGTTTTTCACGACGTCACCCACTTTGTCGTGCAGAGTTTTATAATTCTCTTCAAACTGCACAACAATTGGCGGGATATGCGCCACTTCTGGTAATCTCTGATGAATCGTCCTGAATTGGTTTGAAAGGATTGGTTGTTTCCATCCTTTCCGGGCCAAGCGTTGGTGGTGGCCTCGTTGTACGGCGAGGGAAGACAGAGCCCTCGTCACCTGGTTCCACATTTTTCTGGTAAGTGTGGTTATCTTCATTACTCTTGGGACCCTGGGAACGACGCCCTCTTACTCCATTCCGCCCGGAGACCGAGGCTGTAGTATTGTCGGTGGCTTCCATTGTCTTCTTATTTTGTGCCTTAGCTTTCTTTGGTTTCTTGGCTGTACCTAGTTTTGACACTGCTAGACTGACTCCACTAGATTTGCTCACCTCATTGTTTCTGTAGTTGACGGCACGTGGCTGTTTATTGTATGTCCTCTCTGGTGGAGTAGTGGGACGCTTTCTTGGTATTAATTCTTTACTCACCGAGTACACATCACCGTGTATACGCTGAATGTTAAACACAGCGGCTGATGTAGCGTCTTCATCCATTGCCATATCCTTATCCGTTGTCGCACTTGTCACAACGACCGCCGGCATTGAGACGCTCGACGCGCGCGGCGCGGAAGTCCAAGGCAGCCTTTCCTCGTCACCCATCTGTGCGGCTCCTCTGGTCACGTACTGATGGGTGGCCGAGCTTAGTTCTATCGAGTTATTCAACTTCGACGTAATTTCTTGTCACTTTCGAAAACAATAACTATCTATAACAATCACACGTCCAGTCCAATCAAAATGCACACACGTAATAATCACCAATTGTCACATACGATAGTAATTCTCACATACTACTTATATCACACTATAATCCCTTACATATAACACCCAACTTACCTATAGTTCCACTGATCACCAAATGTAACTGAAGCAGAGATTTTTTGCATTTATAACATTACTAGCCACAAAGCCCGTCAAAATTGACGGGTTTGGTGTATTCTGGCAATTAATTTCTCTTTAGTTGCTTACCTAAACAACATTGTTTTGAAATAAAGCTCAATGTGCTGTAATTTCTCATCCCTTGTGATGCAGCAAAACGTTTCAGTTGTCAACTTGATCCAGGTCGCATTTCAGTCAAACCACAATCTTCGCTAATAATGCGATGAAGATCGATGTGTTAACGGATGACATAAATTACATAGCCTACAGTTGAAATAATGACCACAGTGAAAACGAAGGATACTAAATTAAATCATAACAACTTCAGTATTCTGGCAAATCATTTTTTAGCAATCGCTTTAAAAAACACAAAAATAAATCATAATATAATTCCTATTGCCTTGCGCAATAACAAAATGTTTCTGTTGCTATCCTGGTCCAGGTTGCATTTCAATCTAACAACAGGCAGTTTAATCATTACTGTGGTGCCACAATCTGATGATGCATTCTTGTAGAAGTCGACGAAATAAATCGAAAATAAAGAATAAAATTTTTTGATATCTTTCTTGGTTTTCGAGATATAGCATGTTGAAAATCAATTATAGATATATTTCCTTGTGATATTGGTGAAGTTTCCTCTGGTCCAGGACGTATTTCAACCTAACAATAACCACCAGAAAGAAAATAAAACACATACAGCGCATTTCCACCGTGTAGATATAGCGGTTTTGGTAATTTGTTTTTTTCTGGTCCAGGCCAAATTTCACCCAAACCACCTACATTTTGAGATACAATATCTCGAGAACTAAGCGAGATATGGAAAGAAAATGTATTATTTGTTTTCGATTTGTCTCTTCGAGTTACATACGATATCATCATCAAATTTGGCAATGTCGAAATTTTTCTTCTGTTCCAGGCCGCATTTCAACCTAACCACGTCAATTTTGAGATACAATATCTCGAGAATTAAGTAAGATATCAAAACATTTTATTCTCTACTTTCAGTTTTTTTCGTCGAGTTACATAAGAATCCATCAACAAATTGCGGCTTCACGGTTATCGTAGAATCCCATAACCATGTACAGTACTACGCTGAACCATGGAGGAAATATTTCCTTCCTCCATGTGCTAAACATGCCGCCAGAGAAACAATACTTACTTTACACGCATATTATTACATATACTTATCACATTTCAATGGTCACATTGCATCGCGAAATAAACCAAATAAAAAATCTATAAGGGTTCTTCAATCTTAATTTTTTATATTCGTTATTCAGAATTATAGCCCCTACTAACACATTTGAATAGCTGACACAGTTACATGCGGCTGAAATAAGGCATCAGTAAAACCAAAGTAAATTAAAATAAATCTTAACAGCTTACGTCATTCCAACGTAATATTAGTTTTAATGGGTGGAAGGTGATATTTTCCACCGGCCGGAAACTGGTACTGCCCTGTTGAAATTTGTATCAATTGCTTCGTTATAATGGCATCTTCTTCACATTTGCACCCTCCTTTTTTCCGAAACGTCGCCATGAATTAAATTAAAAATTCTGAAACGTAAGACGCTCCGCAACCGAAAAATGTTAGCAACACTTTCGTTAGAACGAAGTAATGAATTAAGTAACAGAAAAAAAATTACTAAAAAAATAAAAAAAAACGCATGTCCTCTGCTGTAACTTCAAGTGCCAATTCTAATAACAATCTATCAAAACTGCCGCTAACATTGCGAAAATTAACTTACATATATGTGATATCAACGAATACTTCTACATAAACTAATATTAAATAAATCTAAGCAACTAATAAGTATGTTCAGTCAGTTAATTTATTCGTGGATGCCTAGAAATGTTATTAAATAACGTGGATATTTCTCTGCAGTTGCTTAACTAATCAGAATTGTTACAAAATAAAGCTCATTGTGCTGTAGCAAAAAGCTCCAGTTGTCATCTTGGTCCAGGTTGCATTTCAGCTTAACCATAATATCCGCTAAAATTTCTGATAGAAAAGCAAAGCTTCAATCACGCGCAATTTAATACTTGATCCCAAATCTTCACAGGTTCTGACACATTTCTTTCTTAATACCTATGATGAAGATCGATATTTTAACGGCTAAGAAAGCTTACATCTGCTGAAATAATGACTCCAGCAAGAACGAAGGATGCTATAACAACTTAAGCTATGCCGTGTAATATTTCATTGTGGTTTAGGCCGTATATATCGCGAACAATTTGCAACTTCTTTCATTTGAACCATGTAATGTTTCAGTAAAAAAAAACCTGATAATTAATATGCCAATTTAAACAGAAATAATTTCAGTAATAGGACACAGTTTAAGTTTTGAAAAAAACTAAATTATTCATGCCCTCTGCGTTAACTCTAACCAAACATTTAGCAGCACTGATGCTCGAAATACAAAGCTTTTATCTTACAATATCTATGGACAAAGAATTTAAGGAATACTTGAATATATCAAAAGAATATTACGTAAATATAAGCATCTAATGATTGAAATATCGATTTTAACGCAATACATACTTTTATTTCAGTATTCTGTGAGTTAATTTATTCACTGTTGCTTGGAAATGATATTAAATAACGCGCACTCCCACAAATAATATCATAAAGCGTGACGTCATAGCGCAACGTCATAGGTTGACGTCACCGCGTGACATGACGTAGGTGCGACACGCTACATCTTGTGTATTATACTAATAGATTAGTGTAGATCAGACATAAACTGCCTGCGAGAGAAATCAATCCTGAGGGACCAGTATAGTGTAAATAAAGTATACGCTTACGGCACTGATCAGTCACCTATGATTTGCCACGCACCCTACCTCTACCTCTAAATTCATGGGACCAACATTTTAATATGGAATCCTTACGACGGAACTCCCAGGCTGGACTCATACGATGAAAAATAATTCTTAATAATTTTTGCTCTCAGCGGAATTTGAACCGGGGTCCAAACAGGGAACGCTAGAAGCACCTTAGCCACAGCGACCAGCCCACTCTATTGGTAGCCCTTACAGAGACTTAGACAAACTATGCGTCTGTCTTTCACAGTTCAGTTAGTTTTTAATAATTTCATGGTAATATGTATTATCTATACAGAAACTAATATCCTATGTCCTTCCTAAAGGCAAGCAGCGTCTCCTTGTCAAATCCATCATGATCTTATTAGCTGTTGAACACTGGAAACGTAACAAACAGACAGACAGTCAGAGAGACAGAGTTACTTGCGCTTTTATAATATTGGTACAGATTTCACTGAGTCATACATCAAGTAAATTTTGCAGCACGCACCTCCATTCCTGAAGTTGGCGTCGTGGTGAAAACTGTCGTAAATGTTTTTAATTTTATTAAAGCACGGGAAATTTATGTACTTACCGAGACAAGCTTACGATATCCATCGAAGGAATACAAAATAAAAGACTGCATAGCTTTTCAACATTGGTAAAAGGTCAATAAGTTGGAGTTTATGTGTTCCTTCGATGGACAACGTTTGCCAATATTTCTAATTATTTAACTTCCTTAATCAACAAGTTACAGAGAAGATTTAAGAAAAATAAGGAAATGTCTTTTATTGGTAGAAAATCTCTGGCATTTAGAAATGGCAACTATCACAAAACTTGCTGTATTGGATTTTGATAATTCAAAGTTAATGGATGAATTAATTGAATTTACAAACGACTCAGATATGGAACATATTTTCAAAGAAAAAAGGGGAAATAAAACTATATGAAGAATTCTGGTGATTAGTACCAGGTAACTTTGAAACGCTAAAAAACTTCGCACACTTGCTGTTGACGTTGCTTTCATTAACATATTTTTGTGATTCCTCGTATTCAAAACTGAAAAAATCTGTATAGATCTCGGCTTACTGATTCACACCTTGACAAAGTGTTGGGACTAGCATGTAGCAATTATAAGCTAGATTTATCGGAAATTGTCAAAAATTTGTCACAATATAAACAATCCCATTAATGTTAAGATAAATGCTTACTACTGTATTAAATGTCGAGATTTACCATATTGTACTGTAGGTAACTGCGGCCCGTCATGATATACCAGCAGCGCTTTTGTGGCGCAGGAAGAAAAACGATTGAGTATGGCTGGTCTAGCAGGTCAATCAAAATACAGTGGGTGAGTGTAGTAGGGGGAAGAGGGGTATGGTCTGATATGGAACAAAAATTGCATTACGTGGTGATTACAAATATAATAAATACATGGGTATACAAATAAAAAAAAAAAAAAACTGTTATTGCAGATCAAAAATATTTATTTATACTAAACTAAATTACTTCAAGAAGAAGAGATCATTCTGAAACAAAACTCAAAAATAAAAAAAGTTGGAGAAAATCCAAAATTAAAAAAAATGTAGTTTATTATACTCCTAAGCGGTTAAGTTTACCTTGCCATCCAAACTCTCCGATGGCTTGCCGCTACACTCCACCTCGGCGATCTATAGATTTAACATTTTACGCCAATCGCCTTCATGGCGCCACTGCCTTCCCTCAGCATTAGAACTACGTCAGTTTTCTTTTGTCTCCGATTGGATACGTCCATATTCCCACGCCCACAGCCGTCAAGCGATCGGCAATTGGCTCGGGATAGCATCATACTTAGCCGTCTTTGTGCAGGGCCGGCGCTAGGATTTTGGGGCCCGGGGTAAGCGTTCTTAGCAGTAGCCTTTTTTTTTTAGCTCTACAACTTGTCGAGCGGGGGCCGCTACAGCCGGTGATCGGGCCCCCCATCAGCCGGGTGGGCCCGAGTACATTTCACCCCCTTACCCCCCCCCTCCCCTAACGCCGGCCCTGTCTTTGTGGACTGGTCGTCGACACCCGTGTTTAAAAACGCATCCCACGAACTTAAGTTCTCACCTCACAAAACGGACACGCGGCGTTCTCACATCTGGTAACATCCATATTTTA
Organism: Vandiemenella viatica; assembly: GCA_031002005.1. Taxonomy (NCBI): domain Eukaryota; kingdom Metazoa; phylum Arthropoda; class Insecta; order Orthoptera; family Morabidae; genus Vandiemenella; species Vandiemenella viatica. The sequence continues at coordinate 315,026,580 of JARYHS010013630.1, read as the reverse complement.
AAGCGAAACCTCTTAGTTCAAAACGGGCCACATTATTCACGGCCACTCCCGTATGTTGAGAATCCTGTCTCCTGTTAACTTTCTGTATTCGGCCGTATACGTGTCCAGACCGACCCAGTGACGTTTGGTGGCCGCATTGTTCACAGTATCTTATCAGTGACACTGCCATAACCTCCAAACATTTTTCGCACTGCGCAAATAAGAGCTGCACGTCGAACCAAAGTATAGTTCATTATTACTTTTAAACAATTTCTCACATTAACTACCCCAAAAACGCGTATATGTCGCACACGCCATACACATTCACTTTTTAATGGAAGAATACGAATTTGGAAAAAAGTTCCTGTCAAAAACTTAATGGTGGTAAAAATAGTAATTACTCATTCATACGACAATGAGCTGCGGAAGAAAATTAAAGCTCCAGGTATTTCTGCCAATTCTCGATGAACCTCTGTACACTATTTCAGTACATAATTTTATTGAAAAGAGAGGACAGGAACAACTGAAACGTAGGGTACTAATAGAAACCTACGTATCAGAGTCAATACCATAGCTCCATGGAAGACAGGACTCTTCTTCTGCAGGATTTCAGTGTACAAGTGGCGTAGTATTATTCCCACCAATATAGCTACAGTTTGTTGTGGAGTTGCTTCATACAAAAAGAATTGATTATGTTGGTTTAAGTGGATGGTGTGCTATAAAAGTCCACGAGAACAAAATTGCGGGCAACTGATAGTTGAATAAGAGTTTGGAAATCATTTATAAAAATGGACTTAGAGCAGAAAAATATTACATACTGGCCATCCTGATCTGCGAATGCTGGGATGGTTCCTCACAATAGCCCATGGGCGCCTCCTGCCATATCCAGTATGTCCCTTCCAAATCATTACCTTTCCTGATAGGTGCAATGCACCCTCCGCCAAACACTTTTAGTGAATCGCGGAGTAATTGTAATAGTAATAGTAGATCATTAGAGGTGGGAGAAGATTCGGAACAAGGAATGGGAAAGAAATCGGCCTTGGCCTTTCATAGGAACTACCGCTGCATTCGCCAGGTGTGATTTCGGTAAACCATCGAAAACCGTAATCATGATGGCCGGACGGGGATTCGAGCCAGCCTCCTACAAATTGCCAGACCCGAACGTCACCGCTCACCCACCACGCTCGGGACAGTAACCATAGTATAATGGAGAAATTTAGTTACTACGCAGTATATGATCTAAAAAGAGAGCACCAGAAACAGAAAATTGATTTTAAACAGATTTATTTTTAAATAGATGAATACTTAACTTGTATTCATTGAAACAGTACAGCAGCAAAGAGGTCTACATAAAAGGAAGGTGTAATACGTAATACTGAATTATATAGTATGTGTATTTCTTCTTGTTCTTGTCGATACAAAAAATATGAGATTTATATCCTATAAATGTTTAAGAATCCTCTTAAATAAAATGCGTTGTCAGAAGACTGCGCGCTCCTCGATAGCTATTGGCTAGAGAACGGTCACGTGCCAGCGGTTACTCGCGAATTAACAGCCATCATAAAGTTACAATCTTACCAACGTTTTTCATGGTTTTAATAACCCTTGCAGTTTCTGAATACCGTTTTGGTATTTTGGTCGTCGAGGATTGGGAAAAAAATTAAGATGGCAAAACATTTAGCCACAACAATTTAGGTGAGGCAGTGGCTGCAGGAAAACTGAATTTGCACGTTGACAACTGAGATAAAATGCAGTATGTAATAGCAGTGGATGAAGCTTTTCCCCTTTCGAGATGAGACCTATTCCAGAATATCAGATAAAATCAAATGAAGAGAAAAAAACTTTCAATTACAGGCTCAATAAACTATAGAGGGTGACCGATAACTGCTTTGGTGTTATAGGTTGAAGGTTTGAAATCTGTGAAAGAAGAATGTCGGTGTTACCCAATAAGATAAATAAAGTAATACTAGCCACGTGCTGCATTCATAACCTTTTGATTAACGATATTTGAATTGGGTTGCAGAAGGTAAGAACGAAAGTGACAACAAAGAAATTTCTATACTTGACTTACACAGGTTTCTAGGTTACATCAGAAATCATTAAGATTTGTAATAATTTCACAAAATATTTTTAAACAATTAAGTTAATTTGTAACACGAAGCTTTCCAAACGGGATTCAAAGAAAGTGATAGAAAATTATAATACACACGTAAAATAAACAAAAAATAAAATACGAAACATGACATTATACCTGGTTGTTTTAACTAGTTCCTATTTCCTCTTTAAGTTAAAACATACAAGCAAAGAACAAGTCACCATGAGCTAGAAATTTTATAATTTTTTCATCTTTATTAAAGTTCATAAAGTAATTAATTTTTCAGAGTGTACTTATGTTTTCTTTCAAAAATCATCCACCATCCTGCGTGCAAATTTGCAGCCAATTTTGTTGAAGTAGTGCATTTAATTCACAGAAGTAGGAACATACAAGTTACAAAAGTCAGTCAGTGGTGTTGTAGCTTGTACCGCAAACCTGGTCGCGACTGAGCGCATCCGGGCGCACAGGCGGAAAAATACGCCTGGCCAAGCGATCCGGCAGTGCGACGCCACGCGGCCCGACTCGACCCGCCTGTGGTGTGCGTTACCCCAGAATCAGTGTAAGCGATTGCAGACGCATTTCTGCGATGCGACGCGATGCGGCCCGCCCTAGTGAGCGCGTACCTTTAGACCTAGATTTTGTTTTCCTCACATGTCCTTCTGTACTCGCATGACATTTCATTGCTTCTATGCCGTCAAATTTTACACTAAAATTCATTTTGCACCCTTGATAATACGCGGCGGAAACGTTTTCTTTGTGTAACCACGTTTTAAATTCGTCATTAAAGAGCCTCTCCTCTCTGAAACAACAATAACGTTTCCCTACTTTCTTCGGCAAATCATTGTGCCGGGTAGGTAACTGAGACGATAAATCAATCGCTTCACGACAACCAGATAAGCGACCAACTGTTGTAAACTTTTGAACACGGAGTTAAACAGTTGAATTTCGTTCAGCGGGAGAGGAAAATGGAGTGAGATAAATTTTTATTTCCATATTTTTTTAAAATTTCTTAATAACCGGACATTTTACGTCCGGTCGCATGTAGTGAACCAGACACTGACAAATCGCGTTAGAACCGGACAGTACGGCCAAAAACCGGACGTTTGGCAACCCTAAGTCCAACACGTCCTGCATGTATTACTGTAACCCCATTCACGCAGGGCCGCATTTAGGATCTGTAGACCCCAACGCTATAATTGTGGTGTGGGCCCTTATATATTAGTTATATTAATAAACCTTTCAATGCAAAATACTGAATAATGTAATTATAGTAAAAATATTCGAGGATAACTTACTGAAGAATCTAAAGTTCGAAAGGTGCTTTCTGCATTATTTCCGAGCTTGAAGTGAACAAGGTTGGCAAGTGACGCTCGCACGTTCATTTTTTGCCTGATGATCGATGGATAAAGTGCTGCCAGGGCCGGCTTAAGTAATTTCGTTGCCCCCTGCGAAGTTTGATTTCGGGGCCCCCTACTTCTTTTCTACATGTGTGTGTGTGTGTGTGTGTGTGTGTGTGTGTGTAGAGCTCAAACAACGATTAAAGAGACGGACTGAGGTTTTTCCACATCTGTGTACAAATGGGCCAGCAGTTTATTGAGTACTGAACGGGACCAACTTCGCCGAGTCTTTGGTGTTTTATCAATGCATCTCATATGGATCTCCCAACTACTGTCACTTTCATTTCTGGCTTAGCCCTGCTGCCCATTGTGTCAAATGAAATTGTTTTTGTATTCAATTTTATAGCTATTATATTTATAATACACTTTTTGTATACGACAATTCTTTCCTTGCCCTTTTTTGCTAGTACATATAGGTCTTTGGGGCCGGATACTCGTGAGCAGGCATACACATTTTAATTCAATAAGTTTTTATATGAAACGTCAAAAGACGAATGAGTTTATTCGAACGAGAATACATAAATTGCTGAAACAGGTTCAAGCAATACACACCTTTAAATATATAGGCCTATTGTAATTACAACAGATACGACTTTCTCAAAACTGTATCTGATGAAGGATTCTCATGGAACTCCATGCTTCTGAAACGTCTATTGTGAACGCAGCTTGTTAACATTCTAAATTTGTAGATTATTTATTTTAGCAGTAAAATTGTTCGTTAAATAAGGACAAAATTTGAAGGTGATCGTAGTGAGGCCCCCTGCGACTGCAGTTCTTGCGGTAGCCTAAAACCGGCCCTGAGTGCTGCCTATTGTAGTTGTGTTGTTGCAACCAAACACCCTCAGCAAAAGCCTTCGGAATTACAAACTCAAAAGTTTTAATAACAATATGAAAAAGTAGGCTTACATATTAAAATAAAACAAACCATAAAAGATGATTAAGATCACCAAAGCACGCAATAATGAAATATTAAAAACACAGTATTGATTATTAGCACACGGATGTCAACAGGAAGACAGCGATTATTATATTTTTTTATTTTTGCATGTGGTGCGGGCCCCTTTGTGGTGTGGGTCCCTATGCTACAGCATAGGTAGCCTATGCCTAAATGCGGCCCTGCTTTCACGGCCCATCAAGAGTCCTTTATCGGAAAATCGGGTCCTACAAGTTGGACTTAGGGTTGGCAGCTTTTCAGATTTCCACGGCCGGACAGAAGCCAACATTTCAGATCTCCACGGCCGGACAAAAGACGAAGGGGGTGGGGGGGGGGGAGGGGGTATGTATGTATGTAAGAAAAAGTAAAAAATTTACAGAGCAATTCTTTTTTATTTTTACAATTAATTGTTGTTATAACAATTGCGAAGTAAAAAATAAAAAAAATTATTGTTTGGAATAACAATCACAAATATTTTATAAAATTAATAATGCAATAAAATAACTATTATTCTATTATTATGTGAACAAAACTGTCGCGTTCCCGGTTCTCTTAGAACTCCGAGAAACGCCTCTACAGTGGCTATAGCTAACCCTGGTATTGCCTTGTGGCTTAGGACGCAGGGTAGTACTTATGGGAGCAATTAGTCGAGTAGCTTGACTACTCAGAGGGAGCTGATCACTGTTAAGGGCTATAGCGCGGGAGTGCATGCTTCTATTACTGCTATTAATGAAACAGTGGTGGAAGATACATAAGTATATTTACAACCCTTTCATAGAAAGGAACAATGAGAAAGATACATAAGGTCTCGACAAGATACATAGAATGGTACGATGGCCCAGGAGATATAGATACAGATGCTTACAGGTGTAGAGCAGAGCAGAGGGCGGAGGCAGTGGCGAGGCTTCGGAGTCCGGTGTTCGGGCCCGGGCTGGCCCGCCCGGGCCGGCGATAACTTCCGTGCGACGTCCCCGACCGACCACGTTCGACCCAGTTCGACCACCCACTGTCTTGTGGCCTCCTTTATATACGCAATTACTGCTGATGTGACCCACTAACGCCTCAGTTGCCTCAACATTGCCTCACCTCCGCCGATATTGCTAGAGATCCAGGCATGGCACGCGACAAAACGTATGCAGAAGAAACAGTGTCTTCATCAGCACAGCCATCTTTTTTTTTAATTGGTTAAAACTGTTTTAGATGTTTATTTTGTTTCCCTCACATGTCTTTCTGTACTCGTATGACGTTTCATTGCTTTTATACCGTCAAATTTTACAGTAAAATTAATTTTAGACACTTAACAATATGAGGCGGAATCGTTTTCTTTACGTAGCCACGTTTTAAATTCGTCATTTAAAAGCCACTCATCTCTGAAACTTTCTTAGGCAAATCATTTATTATGTATATGTAACGTGCCGGCAAAAAAAAAAGGTCCCCATAATCCATGTCGTCGGTGCTGACCTTGGTGCGTTTGGGGGAAGGGTAGGTAACTAAGACAATAAACCTATCGCTTCACGACAATCAGATATTCGACCAACTGTTGTCAACTTTTGAACACAGAGTGAAACAAATTACATTCAGCGGGAGGGAAATGAAGGAGACGATCTTGTTTATTTCCATAATTTTTTAAATTTCTTAATAACCGGATATTTTGCGTCCGGTCGCATGTAGTGAACCGGACAGTCCGGCCGAAAACCGGACGGTTGGCAGCCCTAGTTGGACTCAGGGCTGCCAGATTGTATAATTGGATACAAAACTTGTATAATTTGGTTACCTCTTGTATCCTGTTTGTATAACAGATTGCCTTGTATATTTGGATACAAAAATGAGCACTTAAAAGTAAAGTACATTCCAGCACCTTTTTGAAAGTGTTTGCCCTTTGTTTCATTGAGTTGGCAACCCTTCCTGCATATCTATTTCCTTTTTGTTATTCAAAATTTATCAGTGTATACATTGTTTATTTTTCGTGGATTTTTTTTGCTCCCAGCACTTCCTCTCACGCATGTAATCAATGTATAATTGGGTTTCATTCTGTATAATATCAAGGAGACAGCGGTATAATATAAGTTGGCTGTACTGGCAGCGCTGGTTGGACTATGAAATGGCCGCTAGAGTGGTGGAGAGGAGTCGGGTAGAAGGCAGGTGAAGTGCGGTAACGTGCCGTTGCGCTTGAAATAGTCGAGCCGCGAAGTTCATATGACAAATAAATTTTTAAATTTTTTTATTTTTTACATAAATAATTTATTTCACTTGTGAAATCATCAGACTTTTTATCCAACCCTAATGTGCATATTCCCTGCGTTTCTTGGGATCTCTCCTCCCCACTTCTTCTTGCTTCACTTCAGTGCGTGGTGAAGGTCCCTTGGGTCATCTTTTCCCTTTCCTTTGTTCAATGAAAGATACTACTGGAGCTATTTAAAGATTCTGCCTATGACCAAAGAAATTGATATATCCTGTGGGCTGCAGTGGGCTGTGGCCCAAGGTTATTCTGCACTGTGGTAGGTCGTTACAAACCAGGTCTTGAAGCTGATATTATTTATGCAAGGGGAAATAATTAAACTCTATGTAAACTGAATTAGCCATAAATGCGTACCTTTTCTAGAGTCCATTCTCTATTTTCCCCGGATGAACAGATGTTTACTTTCTGCCAAGCAGACACGCAGATACAAAATGTAGTTAAAGTCTTTGGTAAGGCGATTGTAACAATTAATAATAGTATCAATTGCTCTCTGTAGTTATTATTCGCTGCAGCTTTGTGACGATTAGTTGGAAAAGTTGGTGTTGTTACGTGATTGTTGTAGATAAAAACACCAAATCAGTAACTAATTAGTTGTTTTAGATATAAAAATATCGTGCTAATTTTGGTAATCCAATTGGATACAGAAACAGAATGATGTCATGTTAACAATGCTATAAAGTTCATTGTTAGTTTTACACTGTTAGGTTTTTTGATATGCAGACCTCGGACTTTTGAAATATTTGTTCAGTACTTACGCTTTTTTGTTTTTAAATGCTAAGTCAGCTAGAACTATTTCGCCGTTGGATTATTGTCTGTAAATGAAAAAAGTTAACCTTAGTAGTTAAAGAAGTGCCATGATTGGATTTTAAGAAGGGAACTTATTAAATTGTATGTTTTAACCCAAACTCTAATCAGTTTGAACTACACAGATGTAATATAATGCTTAAGGACATAAGAAAATGTTTATTTGTTACTCTTTCAGATTTCTAGTTTCCACAGAAAGTCCTATTGAAGATGTTTTACAGCTATGACTTATTATGTCAAAGGGCTGGGGGCAAATTTTCACTGATCTGGTTGGCTGCAACTCACAAACGCCTTTCGAATAATGAGTGTTCACGCATAAATATATCAAAAACTTGGTACGTTTTAGAATTCTTTATGTTAGTTGGTTTTTTCAAATGTATTTCCTTGTATTTATTTAATTAACCTTCATTGTTGCATTCTATTGTGTCTTAAACTGTACCAGCTCCTCCTCCCAATGACCCCTTACTATTAATACTATTTCTTTTTCAGTTAATAAAGTCAAATTTTGAAAATTAATTGGCTGATGAAGCACTAATTGTTGTTTGGTTACATAGTTACAGCTTTCCACTTATTTCTGCATGTGAATTTAGATAATTTATCTAAAAATTTCACCAGATACAAAGCACACTAAAATTTGATTACGGAATCAAAATGTGATTTTTTTTTTTTGCTACAGCAATAACCAGCATTGAAATGTACATTTTAAGTAATTACATAGCAGGTGTCACAGAGGCAGCTAACCTAATCTACATAGTTTCCCATAATGTAATTTAATTGCGTTGGGCACATGTCCGGTAACAATTTCCCTTTCACAGCCATTTTTCATCATTTTCTGTACCCACCTGCTTTTGTCCTCTACAAATGTTGACTGTTTTTGGTAAATTATATCTCAGTTCTCTTGTAACTTATTCCAATCCCTGACCCCTTTGCCTAAGACAGAAATTCTTCCCACACCCTTGTGCCTGAAATCTAGTGCCAGCTTGTGGTCATGGTCATCTTTACCCTTCCATGCATTACTTTTAATTCTTATACCAATATCTTTCCATGCCTCATCACCAGTATATTCCTTGTACACTTCCAGCACTCTCTTCACTCTCCTGTTTTCCAAAGAATCCCATTTCAGTTCATTTATCATACTGGTTACTGGTACTGATTGTGTCCTGTGGTAATTTCCAGAGCAAATCTAGCAGCCCTGCTTTGCACCCTCTCTAACTCCTGTATTTGATACCTAAAATGTGAGTCACATATTACGCAACCATATTCTACCAATGGTCTGATCAATGTTTTGTAACCCAATTCCTTTACTTCTCTCATACATCCCTTCATCAACATTGCTATAGATATTTCGGTTTGATTCTAGATGGGGATACCGGCTGCCTCGCGACTGTTAACGTGACGTCATTGTGACGTCACGTTTACGTACAGTCATCATTTATTATTGTATTGTGCCCTCGCTACGCTCGGTCACAATAATTTAAAGCTATACAATATCAACATAAACTGATATCCCGAAGGTAGATCAGAGGCAGGCGGCCGCTGGTAAGCGGCCGCAGATGTCCGATAACACAACCGGATGTTCAATGTTTCAGGTGACGCTCGCATTTCAATATTAAATTATCTGCTGTTAACTTCGACAAGTAATAACACGTATTTTACGCAGATGACTGTACGTGAACGTGACGTCACGTTAACAGTCGCGAGGCAGCGGTATCTCCATCTAGAATTAAACCGATATTTCAATCATCATAGAATTCTTATTTTTACAAATTTGACAACATTAGCTGGTTAACTGTATTTGTTGCCCTTAAAACCAGCTACTTATACATTAAAGTGATTGGCCAAAGGTTAAATGCCAGTACTCAGTATGAGTATTTCTGACTGTTGTTTTATTATAACAATATGACAGACATTTAATCAGTTTTAATGCAGTCTATCATTTTGTCTCTTTCCAGTGTTCACACCATCTTTATTGTCTTTCATGCTTTCCTTATTTTGTCCCTATTTCTTTATGAAAGCAATAGAGTCAGTATAAATTAACAGTTATTTGGGAATTTATTATTTCTCAGTTTGATTTTATTAGATGATTCTGCTATTGGCTGGATTGCTATCCTGTCATTTGTAAATGTCATATCAATTGTTTGAAAACTATGTTTTTGTGTTATTTATCCATTTCCTGCCATTTGGCTTATTAAATCATAATTTGTATTTCTCTCCCATGTGTAACTATTTTAAATCAAGTTTCACTTATAGATTTTTTCCACCTGACTGGGTGTGATAGTCTAAGTTGTGTTTTGAAACTTAACCAGATTTTCATGTTGGGGGATCCCAGTCAGCTAGTGTAACTATTTTTATGTAACTCCTCTGTCACTAACAGAGTTATTTTAGATTTTAAAAAAATGTGATGGAGTTAATGCTGGTGACAATTTCCCTACACACCTATTTTCCCTGTTTCCTGTTCCCGCCTAGTTATGCCCGTTTCATATTTTAATTTTAAATTATTTCAGAATTAACTAAGCAATTTATGCAAGACATCAAATGCAGGTGTTCTATTGTGGTGTCTATTTTGTGAGCTTCTTGTGTTATAAACCTTTCATTACAACTCAGCTGACTGTAGATACTTTAAATTGAAACTATCAGTAATATGTATCCAATAAAGGAAAACAAATGTTTTAAGTCGTAGGCCAGTGAGGTGAATAAAATAATTTATCATTTACCTTCATTGTGTGTGTAAGCTCTTGGAACTTGGAAAAATTCATACTTTCTTGGATTTTAAGTTTTGTTGTTTATGCAAGAAGAAGGCAAAAACCTCCAGGTCGACATAATCAGAATGACATACCCCTGTCTCTGACTTTAGCACTTCCAATTCTCTATGCAATGTTTAAATATGTTTCCAAAACATTGCTTTGCCTCATAAACAACAGTTGTATGTCATAATAGATAAAATGATTCCCTAATGCTCTCTTAAATGAATCATGTATATAAATTATACTGTAAATTAATCTGTCTAAATAAACTATATCTTTATGATTTCAGCAAGGAGATAATGGAAGTTATAAAGAACCAAGAACCACGAGAGAATACCACAAAAAATCAGCGTACAAGATTTTCTCTCTATCTGTCCTCAATGTTGTTGTATGGAGTTTGTATTGTGTACAGAAATCAAGTTGCATTTGTTATTGGTTAGTTCAACTACAATCTGAATTTTTTTATAAAATATTTGAGCATTTTTAAGTTTTCTTTGTTCATTATTTATTTTCAGATCACATGAGACTTTGGTGTCGTTTAGTTACAGCATGCAGTGAGGCTCAACCTACTTTACAGGATTCTGGGTATGTCACAAAGAAAACCTCATATTTTGAAACTAAAAAGAAGAGATATTTTGAGATTTTAGTGCTGTATCCCTGGAAGTTTACTTTTTCCCTTACTCTAAATATTAATCAGTATTCAGATTGACAAGTATTAAATGTTGTGCTATGTTATTTTATCAAACAAGCATTAAAACAGTGAATCATTAAACTGATACATTACTTACAGGAAAAATGGATTAATAAGAATGAAGTAACTAGCTGGTATAAAAATTAGTAATATAATCCTGCATGTTTTGAAAACTGACATTGTTGTGAATCAGATGTATAGGTATAATCATTATAATGATTATTATTTCTGGCAGTACTTGTGACTATTTGAAAACCAATTGAACAGTTTTCAAAATGGTAGAATGGGTTATTGTGTTTGTGTCAATAGCAGAGAATTTTTTGTGACAATAGCAGCACCATTTCTTCTTTAATATTTCATTTACAAGGTCACAGTAACAGAAAATAGTAATTGTTTTCTTTGGGCAGGTAGTGTTGCAGTCTGACCTTGGCTGTTTATGTGCAGTAGACTGGTTGTTCCCGCTGTCTGTTAACTACTTTTGTTTCTGGATCATTTTTTAATTTAATTTAATTGCAATGGAGCACAGGCTCCGGTGGCAATTTCCCTACACACCCATCTTCCCCCTATCCTGCACCTACCTAAATTTGCCCTCTAATTTTATCTTTAAATTCTTTCAAAATTTTCGGTAAATTATTCATCATTTCTCTTGGTAACTCATTCCAATCCCTAACACCCTTACCTAAAGAAGAGAATCTTCCCACACCCTTGTGCCTGAAATCGAGTGCCAGCTTGTGTTCATGGTCATCTTTTCCCTTCCATGCACTACTTTTCATACCTATTGCAATATCTTTCCATGCCTCATCGCCAGTATATGCCCTGTACACTCCCATGACCCTCCTCATCCTCCTCCTGTCTTGCAATGAATCCCATTCCAGCTCCTTTATCATATCCGTCACTGATTGCATTCTGCGATAATTTCCAGAAACAAATCTAGCAGCCCTTTTTTGCACCCTCTCCAACTCCTGTATTTGATACGTAAAATGAGGGTCCCATACTACACTACCATATTCGAGCAATGGTCTGAGCAAAGTTTTGTACAACCCAATTCCTTGACTTCTCCCGTACATCCCCCCATCACTCTCTCCAACAAGTGCAGAACTTTGAAACCTTTTCCTACCACCTGTCCTATGTGTCCTGCCCAGTTAAGTTTGTTATCAAAAGTAATTCCAAGATATTTACATTTCAAGTCTTCAGCAAGCAATTCTTTCCCCACCTTATATTCATAATTAACCTTTTGTTTTTTATTTGTGTATCCAATAAGCTGACTCTTCTTTGCATTTATCTTCATTCCATGTTTACCAACCCAATTAGATATCCTGTCCAGATCACCCTGCAACTGTTTACAATCCTCTATCGTTTTGATTCTTTTATACAGCATTATGTCATCTGCAAACAATCTAATTTCAGATAGTAAACAATCAACACAATTATTCATTAGAATAATGAATAGCAATGGTCCCATTACGCTACCCTGTGGCACACCCATTTTTACTTCAACTTCTTTTGATACTGCATTTCCTACCCTAACTTTCTGTTTTCAACCTTTTAAAAATTCTTCTACCCAGCAAATGACTTTCTTATCCACTCCAATAGTTTTTACCTTATTTACTACCATTTTATGGCTTACTCTGTCAAACGCCTTAGACAGATCTAGTGCTACACTATCAATTTGGCCTCCCTTTTCCATTTCATCTGAAATATCTTGCATATATCCCACCAACTGAGATTCGCATGAATATCCTTGCCTGAAACCATGTTGCCTGCTTGCAAACCAGTTACGTTGCTCACATATATTTCTGATGTTCAAGATCTTGTTTTCACCAGTTTGGCTTCTCCTAGTTTCGTAAAATCACTACCCTGTGGCACCAATCTGACCCGTACAGAAACCAGGGCCATCAGGGAACTCTCCTCTGATCCAGACTTGATCATTCTACCGGCAGACAAGGGCTCAACTACGGTGGTCATGAACCGTTGTGACTATGTCAGTGAAACGCTTACCGCCCATACCTGCAGTGAATGATAGAATAAAAGTGTACAGGTTAGTGGACCTCTCCAAGGTCACTCCCCATTCTGTCTCACTCCTCACTCCAAAAAAGTCACTCACACCTTCACTATACCTGCTTCTTAAAATTCATAAGCCTGGCAACCCAGGACGTCCCATAGTTGCTGCATATGGCTCACCCACTGAGCGTATCTCTGCCCTGGTTGACCAGCATCTACAGCCCATTGTCAGCCAGCTTCCCTCCCACAGCAAGGACACCCGACACTTCCTCTCTCGACTGGCTACAGTACCCACACCTCTTCCCCCTGGCTCCCTTCTAGTGACGGTAGATGTGACCTCCTTATACACAAATATTCCCCATTGCCATGGGCTCAGTGCCATGGAACATTTTCTAGACCAGCATACACCCAATAGCCTTCTCACCAGATCTTTTCTGCTCACTTTGGCAGAACTAATACTAAACAACAACTTTTTCTCATTTGAGGGGAAAATCTATCACCAAGTGAGCGCCACTGCCATGGGCACTCGTATGACTCCCTCATACGCTAACCTCTACCTAAGCTGCCTAGAACAATCATTCATAACTGCAGCCCATCTGAAACCCCTCTTGTGGGTCAGATTCATTGATGATATTTTCATAATCTGGACCCACGGGGAGCCTATCTTTATAAATTGTGACTTCGATTTTTGCTTATTTTTAGTTTTAACTTAAAATTTCTAAATATATATATATTTTTTCCTCCACATGTGTCAATTACTTGATTAACTGAGGTATACTGCCCTTCCGCGACGGGTCCTTGTGTACAGTTTTGCTTTATACTTACTATTCATCACCGTTTTCCAGCCTGTTCTCTTCTACCCCCACCCTCACTTCCTGCCATGTTGTTTTTCCCCCCACCATGAGCCACCGACATTGTGGCTCACGCAGTTGGCTGCTGGCCCCTTGCGTGCAGCCATCTCACTTCTACTGAGGAAGAGTCATGCTCGAAAATTCTATTCTTGGTGTGTTCGTGTTTTTTTCGTGTACCAACGCCACTCGAATCCCTTTCTTTGGTAAGCGGTGGTTTTTTATCTTATCCTAATGTTCAAGGTTTAAGGTTTGTTATTTGTCTGTCAAGTTTTTAAGCTTTCTGAAAGTTTTATGTTATTCTGTGTTACATGTATTTTTTGAGCCAACTTCGGAAAAGTTCCCCTTAATTCTTATCAGCACTGCGATTCATGTTTGATCCTAGACCCAATGTACCACCTAGTACACAGAATACCGATAATTTAAAACACATAGCAAAACTTCCAAGTTTTCACATTGTCTTGTTGATAATTTTTTGTTCTATTATTATGGTCAATATTTGAACATTGTTAATGTTTGTTTAAACCTGTAAATGTTAAAACCTTTCTTTCATTCAGTTGTTTTCGGATGTTTTTCAGCGTCTCACTAGTTTGAATCCTTGTCATAAACCAAAGTTTAAGAAAACCTGTGTTACTGCCACAGTACAGGGTATGTTCTGGCAATTTTTTAAGGAATGTGAAGGAATTTGGCCATGGCCTTTTCAATGGAACCATCTTGGCATTTACCTGGAATGATTTCGGGAATCATGGAAAACTGAAATCTGGATGGCTGCACAGGGATTTGAACCTGCATCCTCCCAAACACGAGACCAAAACATTACCACTCAGCCACCTTGTACTGTTAAAATGGTTCTCAGGTTTGGGATGCAAGGATGAAACCTTACTTGTTTCATAACAATTCAAGCAGAATTTTTGCCTGAATAAAATTTAAAGATATACTCCCAAATTTATTTTTTCCTTTCCTTTCTTTCAGCCACTCTATTCTATGCATAAAAATAATTTTACTTACTTTTACTGTTAAGGGAAGGCCAAGGTACAGCTAGTCACAAAGAATTTTTACAGAAAATGATATAGAATGGTATCAGTACGAGCTACATGGGCTCCTTTCTATTAGATAAATTGTGCTTAAGAAATTTGTTGTCGCATAACTATCACCTTACCACTTAGAAATATGTCCATATTTATCACTGATTATTCCACTTCCTTAAGTTTGATAAGATCTCATTAGTAACCTCAAAACACTGATTATCAGAAATAGATTGTTTGACCAAAACAGCAAAACTTAAAAATTATTATGTGTCGATTTCACAGTTGTATTGCCTGCTAGTCCATGGATCACTTTACAAGTCATAAATAAATTACAATAATTTGCAGGTTTCTATACCTGGAAGAAAAAGAAGCATTATTGTTGTCACCATACCATCTGTTCATCTGTCACAGGTCTCCAGCTCATAAATGGAATAATTGACAGACTTAAAATTTGTATTTTTTATGTGTTGCATTGAGTCAGAACTGAATATCATATTACACTTTGATAAATTTCACTATAGGGTTCACATTTAAGTAACGGAAGAGGGAGGAGGGGGGGGGGGTGTAAATATTCTGTTCCAGTGCTGTAGGTGCTATTGTTTAGAGCTTGTCAAGTAAGTATAGGACTACATTATTTTTTTCAGTTTTATTTCAATAAAAAATAAAGATTTGAGCACTTGTCAATTATAGACCATGATATTCAAGTAATAATTTGAAATTTGTCTGCAATATAGACCACACCCTCTATTTAAAAAGAAATGTTAAAAATTCTTTAATCAGTTTGTAAGTTGCAAACAAAATAAGCAAAAGTTTTTGTTTTACAACTAATTTGTAATATAATAATAATATTTTATTGTAAGAACATTTATTAGGAGTGAATTGCATCCTAATAGATGAGATAAATACCAGCTCTAGATAACAGAATAATAAATTTGATTAGAATTGGATAATTGCTTTAGGGGGAATGGATCAGTTTTGGAAGTGCATGGAGCAGTGTGTGTTGTATAATCTGAAAATACGTCAAGCACAGATTTTCCGATCAAGTGACTGTTATCCGACCTATCACATACATATCTGTCCAGGACATTAAGAGTATAGAAACCTAATGGAATGTTGACCAGGTTGCATTTAGCTGGTTTTTAACAGAACTACCATATGAGCAAGTCATCTAACAACGGAAACACTTTGTGGTTGTAAGGGAGACAGTATGACTGAAAGTAACTATTGTAGTTGTCGAGAATTACTAAATTCTTGAAAGAAAATCTTTGGCATCTGTAAGGAATGTGTTATAGCATCAATTTCATTTGAGAGGGCAATCGTAATTTATTTATTGGTTCATTAATTCTTCTATGTATAAAATTAACTTCCTTAAAGTATCATAGTTCAGTCCTTAATTTTGCAGTATTGACTGGTAAGTTTTTCAATGTTTTAATTCTTGACAACTGGAAGTATCAAAACACTTTAATTATGTTTTCAGAGAGGATGAGGCCACGGATCTCTCTGCAATTGGCAAGAAATGTAAGTAATCCATTTGTCATCACTAATGTGGTTACTGCCCTAATGTGATATTATTACTAAACTAGTACTTGATTATTTATTTAACATAGTTTCTTGAAGAAACAAATTACAGTTTACTATTTTGCTGGAGTTGAATGTACTGTTGGCAAATAAGACCCATAAAGTAAATGAGTGCACAGAGTCAAAGAATCAGCATTTGCCTATGTTTACATAAAATTGCTATGGAATTGTGTTAGTGAGGTGTATATGAGGTATGTCCAGATTGTTAGTTAAAATGCTGTAATCAGTCACTAAATATGAATTGCAGTGTGCATGAACAACAGTTCTTCACTCTCAGGACAGACTGCAGCTCTTAAATGTTTCAAAAAGTAATCCAGTTATTATACCAAGATGTCATTAAAATATAAGTTCTTCACAAAGGGAGATGACCATTTAGCTGTATGTGTTATAAACTTTTGTTCTTTATGGATTTAAGCCTCATTGACATCTTTAGAGGCGGGAAAGGCATTAGACCGTGGCCTTTTGAAGGAACCATCCCAGCATTCACCTGGAGTGATTTTAAAAAACCGTGGAAAAATAAAATCTGGATGGCTGCAGGGCTTCAAACCTGCGTCCTCTTGTATGTGAAGCCAGAGCATTACTAATAAACATTTGCATGTGTCAGTGAGCAAGGACAGGTGGGATATCTGGAGACAACACTGATGTATGTTGTATCAGACTGTGGTCCTGTCCATATACAATTGCTAATATGGAAGGCTTTCTTTTTTCCTTCCCCAAGAAAGTTTCTTCTTTGTTTTAAAATTTCAGTATTTGCCTTACTTACTATTATTTCTAGTAAATCTCTTCTCTTGCCATAACTAAAATTGATTTTGAAGGATATTGATTATAAATCCAATTATTAATTTTTTTAAAATCCAGCTATTCCTGTGCAGAAGCCTCGAAGAAACATCTTAAATGAGTCTAAAAATAACTTCCAGGCAGATTAGCTGAAAACCACAGTTGGAATCTTCCTTCTTTCACATTTACACATTTACCAACTTCATGGAAATTTCTGTATTTTTATCCAAATACTTATGAAGAAAGTAAAAAAAAATTAAGAAAAGAACAGAACCTGCTTACCATAATAGGGAGGTGAGGAGGATAAAGAGGTTGGTAAGAAGAGAACACCACAGAGCAAAGAGACAGCAGGGAAACAGGAAAACCTTCAAACAACTAACAAAGAATTAATAGCAGCAAAGAGAGAAGCTAAAGATGGATTTATGAAAAATATTTTAGCTGCAGGGGGACTATAGTGTAATACAACTAGGAATTTCTATGACTATGTTAGAAAATTGAGGTACATAGATAATTGTGAGTAAAGATGGGGAAGAAGTTACTGAGGATTTGGAATAGGAAGTGATATGAGTGATATGTTTCATGCTGTCATTAAGTAATATCATTCTGGTATGGGAGAGAAAATTTCAGATGAAGAGATTCTCCACATAAGTAGTAATGAACAGACTAAAAACTGGACATAAATCCTGAGGATTTATTTAAGAAAGCTAAAAAATAAAGAATAAGGGACTGGTGTGGTTAGTATTACTGCAGTGGGATTTGATATTCTACTTTGTCCAGTAATCATATATATTATTTCTATAAGGTGTTTTTTTGTCACAAGCTATTACCTCCCTTCATACCAGACCAAAATCAATAAATGAGGTTTCATTTTAAAACTTATGGTATCCGCTTTTTGTGACATCATATTTTAAGAAATTAATTTTTCCCAATTTGGCAGTTAAAGGTCAAAAATGTCAATATTACTCAAATGCGTTTTTTGTGTTTCAAGGCGTTTATCTCCTTGGATACCTAACTGAAATCGGTAAATGAAGTAGAATTATGAGGAGTAATGTGTCCGCTTTGGTGACATCATATATAAAGAAAGAATTTTTTTAGAATTCAACCCTTAAAGGGAAAAAGTATCAATAGTTATACAGCGCAATTTTGTGTCATGAACCAGTTATCTCCATTAATATCTAACTGAAATACATAAATGGGGTATCATTCTAAAGATTGAGGTCTCCGCTGTGGTCAGATCATATTATAGGACAGAAATTTTTTGGAATTAAACCCTTAATGGGCAAAAATATTAGTACAGTCAAACCTGGCTGAGTGAGAACCGGATAAGCAAGAAAACTGTACAAGTGAGAATAATTGTCAGGTCCCGTCATTTTAACATCTAAAATCTCTATAAGTGAGAAACAGAAACCTCCATAAGAGAAAGTTGTTTTTCCCTCGTGGACCTCTACAACTGAGGATGTTACTTGTCTTTACCTCTATAAGCAACAGCCAAGCATATTTAACAATTGCTATTTACGACCCATTCTTAAATTTCATGGAATTAACTTACATTTTTGTACCATATTCTGTTTGAATTGCCAATTGTTACTTCAGTTGATAACTATCAATAGCGAAGGAAGGTTTGTGAAAACGAAAAATCAAAGTGTTGTCGTTAAGTGATAAACTTAAAATACTGACTGCGTTCGAGAGCAGGAAATCACGTATATGAAGTACAGAGTTAGTTTGGTGTAACTGAATCCACCTTGTATATTATTATATTTTCGAAAGATTCTATAAAGTCTCTGCACTCTGAGGGACATGGAAATATTAAGAGGAGTTGACTTTTGAATTTCGCAACATTGAAAAGTGCCTGTTAGAATGGATAAAACAAACCCTCAATAAGAACGTTCCCATTGATGGGCCTTCGTTGAAAGAAAAATCGAAGGGATTTGCTACATAACTGGGAATCCAGAACTTTTCAGATAGTAATGGCTGGCTAGAGGGTTCAAAAAAGCAGCAGGGGAAAGTAAATCTGTGGACCAAGATGTGTGTAACCAATGGAATGAAGATCTGCGAAGTCTTTTAGAAGGGTATGATCCAAATGACATTTACAATGCTGATGAAACTGCTTTATTCTTCAAGTGCCTTCCGGATAAAACATTTACTTTTAAAGGCAGCCTAGATGTTTTAAAGGTGTGAAGACTCTACCTGTTGATTATGCCAGTAATACAAAGGCTTGGATGACAAAGATAAGATATTATTTAGAAATTGGTTGAAAAATGTTGACAAGGAAATGAAGATAAAACAAAAAAAATTGTGCTTTTTATTGAAAATTTTGCTACCCACCTTGAATTACCAACACTTGCAAATGTAAGGGTCATGTGCTTGCCTGCAAATACATACCACCAGTAAATTTCAACCATTAGATCAAGGTACACACATTCAAATGCTTTTATCACAGAGAAGTCATTAAACATATTCTTATGTGCCTGGAAAAAAACAATACCCCGGAGATTAATGTACTTCTAGCCATGAAATTCGCAAGGAGAGCATGGAACACAGTAAGTGACGTTACTGTCAAAAACGGCTTCAAGAAAGCTGGGTTGTGGATCAGTACAGATAAAAAGAGTTATTGCCAGACGAAAATGAGGTTAAAGTTAGACCTACCAATGAGGATTGGACCAAGCTTGTGTTTCACGAAACCAGTATGTTAACGCTAACCTTAGAAGACTTCATACAGATTGACGGTGGCATGGCTACTGCCTGGGAACACACCGACAACAATATCATTAAGAATTGTGTGAGCATGTGTACTGACAGAAATTACAGTGATGATGAAGCTGACCGATCACATATATTGAATACAGAAGTGAATAACATTCCAAAGAAGCAAGAAACTTTGAATGCACTGTAGGTGCTCCACCATTTTTTGAATACTTGGCACTTCTAGAGAAAACAATATTTGAAGAGATTTATGAACTGGAAAAACATGCAGAAATGCAGAAGAAATTAATTGCTATCAATAAGTAAATATTAGTGCAATATTTTTTGTTTTCTTTTTGTAAGTATATATGTCAAATTCTAATGAATATTACCTATAACTACATACATATTTATCACTACATATTTATCACTACATACAGTATTTGCTGTATTTTTTAAACCTCTATAACTGAGAAAAGCCACCCCTGTACCTGTATAAGCGAAAAACCTGGATTAGTGAAATCCTCCGTAAGCGGAAAAAAAATTGTGGTTCCTTGAATTCTCGCTTATCCAGGTTCGACTATACTTCTAAAATGCGTTTTTTGTGTTTTGAGCCATTTATCTCCCTGAATACCTTACCAAAATCAATAAATGTAGTAGAATTATGAAGAGTAATGTGTCTGCTTTGGTGACATCATATGTTAAAAAATAATTTGTTAAGAATTCAACCCTTAAAGGGAAAAAGTATCAATAGTTCTACAACACAATGTTGTGTCATGAGTAGAGATGTTCCGACTAGTCGGTAAAGCCGACTAACCGGCCACTTTCATAGTCGGCGACTATTCGGCAAAGAGCGCCGACTATGCGGCTTCTTAGCACATACAAAATGTATATAGGAAGCGTTACATAATATAAAAACCTTGATTGTTATTTAATATTTTTATTTTAGAATCAGTCTTACACATTTTGAAATGTAAAGCAATCTTTCCTTTGGTAATCACTCGCTAAAATTACTTACTTGTAAAAATATACTATGACATTTATCAAAAAAATTAGTATCTTAATTAACAAACAAAAGAACATATCTTCTTATCTTCAATAAATATTTGTAAACTAGACGACCCGTGCGAAAATTTCGCAAATAAAATGCGATCAATAGTGAGGTAGAATATGATGTCATCAAAGCCGAGTTATTACTCTTCATACTCTTACTTCATTTATCGATTTTGGTTAGAAATCCAGGGAGATAAATGGCTCGAAACAGAAAATACGTATTTTAGAGATATTGACATTTTTGCCTTTTGAGAGTCGAATTATGAAAAATACCTCTCTTAGAATATAATGTTACCACGGCGGAAACCTTAGTCTTTAATATGATATTTCATTTATCTATATTGGTTAGATATCAAGGGAGATAAATAGCTCGTGACACAAAAATGCGTTGTACCGGGTCCGGCAGGGAGGTGTTACGTTTTTCAAAACATTGTTACGCAGATGTTTTTGAACAAATTTCAATTTTTATTGTCTCCACAGTTTACATATATGATGCCATTTAAGAAATAATTGCTCAACAATAACAGATTGCAATTCACGTGTGAAAAATGAGGTCATCCAAGTCGCGACCGGTCTCGTCCAGGCGGGTGAAAAAATTGTCCATACATCTTTCAAGCATACAGCGTGGAATTGCTCGAATTTCTCGAGTTATGGCATCCGAGAGATCTTCTAGAGTCCTTGGTTTTTCAGTGTAAATCCGAGCTTTCAGGTAGCCCCATAAGAAATAATCACATGGTGAAAGATCTGACGATCGAGGAGGCCACTCCACATTCCCACGCAATGAAATGAGGCGCCCTGGAAAATTGCTCCTCAAAAAAGCCATGCTTTGTTTTGAGGTGTGACAAGTTGCCCCATCTTGTTGAAACCAAACCCTATCTAGGGCAATCCGATGTCTTCTTAATTCAGGCATCAAAAATTCTCTCAACATCGTAAGGTAACGCTGTGAGTTGACTGTCACAGTCCTTCCGTTTTCTTGAAAAAAAGTAGGGGCCTATTATGCCAAATCGAGCCATTCCGCACCACACAGTTAGCATCTCAGTATGTAGGGGTCTTTGATGGACTTCCCGTGGATTATTTTCCGACCAGTACCGACAATTCTGTTTGTTTACAGCACCTGTCAAATGAAAATGAGCCTCGTCACTGAATATCATTTTCCAAGGTTTCGAGCATCGTTTCTTCAAACCTAAACCGCCGTATATAGTCATTGTTCTTCAGTTCTTGAACCAACATGATTTTGAAAGGGTGAAAGTTGAGGTCTAAGTTCAAAATTCGGCGAACTGACCTGTCTGACATGTGCAATGCGCGAGCGTGTAGTACCGCTGAACGCCGAGGGCTGGCCTCCACTGCCTGTCGTACTCTTTCGATGTTTTCTGGTGTTCTAACGATCCTTTCACCGCCACGAGCTGTTCCAGGTCTCACAGTTCCTCTCGTTCTGAAGTTGTTAAACCATTTCAGTATTGTTGGGTGAGATGGAACGGCACCATGTCGACCAACATTGAAATGAGTTCGAAATCTTCGCTGTGTCTGCACTACAGAATGACCGGTTGCAACAAAGGTGTCGTAAACAAAGACGCGTTGTTCAATCATCCACGGCTCCATGGCTACTGAAATGGCAAACAATAAGTAATATATATCAACTAATGTGCAACAATCAGTACCCCTACCACGTATATTATACCCATCTCAAAAATGTAACACTTCCCTGCCGGACCCTGTAGAACCATTTGTACTTTTTCCCTTTAAGGGTTGAATTCCAAAAACTTCTTTATTAAAATATGATTTCGCCAAAGCTGAGACACTGTTCCTCATAACCTTTTTTGATTTATCGATTTTTGATAGATATTCAGGGTGATAAGTGGCTCGAGACACAAAAAACTCATTTTAGAAAAATTGACATTTTTGCCCTTTAAGGATCGAATTACGGAAAATTCCTTTCTTAAATTATAATGTTACCACGGCGGAGACCTTATTCTTTAATATGATACCTCATTTATCTATATCGGTTAGATTTCAAGGGAGATAAATCGCTCGTGACACAAAAATGCGTTATTGAAAAATTTATACTTTTTCCCTTTAAGGATAGAATTCCAAAAACATTCTTTCTTAAAATATGGTTTCAAAAAGCTAAGACATTGCTCCTTATTATCCTACTTCATTTATCGATTTTGGTTAGATATCCTGGGAGATAAATGCCTCGAGATACAAAAAACGCATTTTAGAAAAATTAATATTTTTGCCCTTTAAGGGTTGAACTACGAAAAATTCCTTTCTTAAAATATAATGTTACCACGGCGGAGACCTTATTCTTTAATATGATACCTCATTTATTTATATCGGTTAGATATTAAGAGAGATAAATCGCTCGTGACACAAAAATGCGTTATAGAAAAATTTATACTTTTTCCTGTTAAAGGTTGAATTCCAAAAACATTCTTTCTTAAAATACGATTTCACAAAGCTGAGACATTACTCCTCATAATCCTACTTCATTTATCGATTTTGGATACATATCCAGGGAGATAAATGGCTTGAGATAGAAAAATTGACATTTTTGCCCTTTAAGGGTCGAAAAACGAAAAATTCTTTTCTTGAAATATAATGTTACCACGGCGGAGACCTCGATCTTTAATATGATACCTCATTTATCTATATCGGTTAGATATTAAGAGAGATAAATCGCTCGTGACACAATTACGCATTGCAAAAATATTGATACTTTTGCCCTTTAAGGGTCGAATTTCGAAAAATATCTGTCTTAATATATGACGTCACTAAAGCAGAGATCTTAATCTTTAAAATGATACTACATTAAACGATTTCATATATGTTTCCAGGGAGATAAATGACTCGTAACACAGAAAACAGCATTTTAGAAAGATTGACATTGTTGCCCTTTAAGGGTCGAATTCCGAAAACTTCATTTCTTAATATATGATGTGACAAAAGTGGAGACCATAAGCTTTAAAATGACACCTCATTCATTGATTTCGGTTAAGTATGAAAGATGATACATGCTTGTGACAAAAAAATACCTTATAGAAATAATATATATGATATTTCTTCTTATTGAAATGAAAGAGCAGGATTTTTTTATTTTTATTAACAGATTAAGTAATATTGATACAAGATTGAATGTACATCATGTACTGTAAAAAAATATTAACTGCATCATAAAACAAAAACAATCAGTCTAACGAACTTATATGATTTATAACTGTACATAATCTAATGAAATCAAATCTGTGACAAACAAAAATGTCATCTCCTTATATTTTTTATTACTTACTTATATTTTTTAATTAAAGGTAAATTATGATTTAAAAAGACTAAAGCTTCTGCCCTATCTGGCAGCAATCGATTTTTTTTTTCATATAAGTTTCCGGCCTCAGTTAACAATCGCTCACTGTAAACGGAACTTGCGGGACAAAAAGGCACACTTTAGCGATGCGCGACATTTCAGGATACCTAGAACTGTTGTGACTCCACCACTGAAATGGGTCTTCATTGCGCTTTATCACCGGTAATGCACAGTAGGACTGCAGTTCATGAGCTGCACTTGAATATCTTCTATTTTTCTTGATACAAATTTTTGGTAGCAATGCCAAAAATTCTGCTGTGTTGCTGTTTCTATATTGTCTTTATCGATGGAAGTGCTGTGTAGATCATCTTTGCCATTGTCGCTCTTGTAATCACTCATGCTATTTTTCATAGACTCTAGTAAAAATTGAGATCTAATGGTGATGAGGTCCTTTGTCTCGAAAACCTGTTGCTTATATCTTGGATCCAACAATGTAGCCAGGGTGAAGACATTGTTATGCTCCAAGTCAAACCTACTCTTCAAATCATTTTCCAGCAGGGCTTTCATTTCCATGATTTCTTTGTTTTCATCATTGTAAATTTCTAGATATTTGAGGTGTTGCTACTACTACTAACAGACAGTAATTGTCCACAAGGATACAGTGGGAAGTGTGTGGGAACATGGTTAGCAGTTCAAGCCTAGTTTAAACATTGGTTTATTACAATATTAATGATAATTCTGAAACTTACAGAAAATGTTACAACTATAATATCAAATACCACCAATCCTGGTCTTGCAAACGAAGATATGAATAATCTTGTTATCACAAAATGATATAATATTATGGACCAAACCTTGGTCTTGCAACTTATACCTTGAATAACCCTCATAATTACAAACAATCCTACTTACACCAAATTATAGAAAATAACCTGACTGGCTCTTAATAATCTACTAGCCAAATACAATTTTATATTTGAGCCAGACTGCTAACGACGAGGTAGAAGGCGACACACTGGTAGTAGAAATTAACAGAGAAAATGACTAATATAATGTCAAATAACACTGGCCTCAATCTTGTAGATTAACATACGAATAATCCTGTAATCACCAACAATTCCACGTAGATCAATAACAGAAATAACAAGACCGGCTCGTTCTCATCTACCAGCATCTAACACTCTGCCAGTAGGACCAAACACAATTTATGGCTGAGGCAGACCGCTAACGACGAGGCGGAAGGCAACACTTGTGGTTGCAGTTGACGGTCACTACCTCCAACACCCTCCTAGGGCGAGAAGGCAGTTTTCAGCTCGAAAGGTACCACCCGGGTCGATCGCCACGGTATTCCCGAAGCTTCGGCACAGCACTCTCGGTGAAGAGTGTATCGGAGAATTCCCTCTCTGCAGGTGGTCGAAGCACGGTCGCGAGGGACCCACCAATTCACCAGAAGTATAATCCACGGGCGGCCCGGTCAAACCATCAAGCTGAGTCATGGCCACTGCGAGAAATACCAGGCATAACCAATCGACTGTTGACTGCCTCACTGACTACTTCCTCCTTAGTCCCGCAACGCTATCACTCCGGGAAACATTAGCGGAATGCCGATCGCATGCCTCCAACTGCACGGCCACTCAGGGCCGATCGACTGACTGCCTCCCTGCCGCCCGGTCCAACCCGGACCCCGCAGCCCCACCGGACCTCCAGCCTCACGGCGACACAGGGAAGCATTCCGCTTCCGACGGACTGACTGGCTGGCAGACTGACCAAGACTAACTCCGACTAACTGCCCCCTCGGTTCCGTGTCCCCACATATATACCCACTATCGCCAGGAGCCCCAGTGCTCTCTAGCAGGGTAACACGAAAGAGGAAACAATCACGAGCGGAAGAGAAGAGAAGGCAAGGCAAAGATACAACAAGAGCCAAGCACGGCTCAATATTTCTGTAAGGTTTTCATAAGAGGTATTACTTCAGACACTGAAGAGCAACTTGAACTTATAATCTTAGTAATCTTTTCAAATAGCTTCAGCAATTCAATGCTTTTTCCGAGTATTTTCCACTCTTCAGTAGACAAATTTTCGAAATTTACTGATGTTTCAGCCACATATAAAGATACTGCCCGTTTTTGTTTTATAAGGCGAGATATCATATAGTACGTGGAATTCCATCTGGTACATACCTCTTGGACAAGCTGGTGGTCTGGTAAATTTAGTTCTTTCTGTAGATCACGAAGTTTTGACTGAGCCTGATTAGAGTGGTTAAAGTGTGTGACAATTTGTCTTGATTTTACAAATAATTGTGTCATGGTACCATGGTTCAAAGCAGTATTGATTGGTAGTTGTAGAGTATGTATGAAACAAGGTACTCCCTTAAAAACTGAATCGTCGATTCCTTTCGTCACATTTCTACTGTTGTCTCGCACAACGGCGTGAATTTTGGTTGTATCTATATTCCACAAAGTTGGAATTTCTTCTAAACAATTGTTTCATTTGCAATACTGTGTCATGATATTTGAAACTATCGTCAAGCCAGTGAGCTGTAAAACTAAAAAAAAAAAACTTTCTTTGTTATTTATGTTTGTCCACATGTCGATAGTGACTGAAATTGCAGCAGCACTCTTCTTCGTATTTCAGATTTAGTCTCTTTGTAAAGATGAGGAATGATGTTTTCTGTGAAATACTTTCTGCCCGGTATGCTATATTTTGGTTTAACTTTTCTCATCAAGTTTCTAAAGCCAGTATTTTCAACAATTGACAACGGCTGGTTGTCAAGTGCAATCATCTCACCAATCGCAATATTGATGTCTCTCGATCTTGAGTCTTCACGTGACCATTGTACAGGAAACTATCTTCAATATTTTGCTGGCTTTTCTGACATAAACTGACCTCTGACGACACTGAAGTTGACGGAGTAGGCACTGTTGTAGGTAGTTAATCTACTTGGATTTTTGACTGGGATGAATCGTCTGTGGTAGAACATTTGATCACAGAACCTAACTGAGGTATCAGGGTTGGATGTCGGTATTTGATATGGTTGTTCATACTCGTAGTATTTGCTGTTTTTCCCTGCCCACCACGAGAAATTATTATTTGGCACTGTTTACACTTCACTTTACGCGAATCATTGTTCAATTGATCAACAAAAATCCATACACGAGACTTTCTTTTTAATTTTAATTCTCTTTCACTTTGATGAACAATAACAACACTGTTGTACTTATTTTTTAAACAAAACCACCGCTCTGACCTGTGCACAAACAAAAATAAATAAACATTGCGAACTAAACAATACATGTTCTGACACGCTCATAGTCTGCGGTTGTGATTTGCGCGCGAATCAGCTGTAAACGAAGCGTCACGGAAATTGCCGAATACCCCTAAAACTGTGATCGGCTAGGCCAACTAGTCGGCCTCTTTACAACCAACTAATCGGCTAGTCAGCCAAAGTCACAGTCGGAACATCACTAGTCATGAGCCATTTATCTCTATTAATATCTAACCTAAATAGATAAATGGGGTATCATTCTAAACCGCTGTGGACACATCATATTTTAAGAAAGCAATTTTTCGGAATTTAACCCTTAAAGGGCAAAAATACAAATATTTCTATAATGCATTTTTTTGTGTCTCGGGCCATTTATCTCCATGGATACCTAACCAAAATCGATAAATGAAGTAGCAGTATGAACAGTAATATCTCCACTTTGGTGACAATATGTATTAAGAAAGAATTTTTTTGGAATACAACCCTTAAAGGGAAAAAGTATCAATGATTCTAGAAGGCGATTTTGTGTCACGAGGCATTTATCTCCCTTATTATCTAACAAAAATAGATAAATGAGGTATCATTTTAAAGATTAAATTCTCCGCCCACATTTTAAGAAAGCAATTTTTCGGAAATTGACCCTTATAGCGCAAAAGTATCCTTATTTCAATAACGTATTTTTGTGTCGTGAGCCATTTATTTCCCTAGATATCTTATCGAACTTGAGAAATTAGGTGTTATTTTTTAGCTTAATGTCCCCGCTTTAGTCACAGTATAATTTTAAAAACAAAGAATTTTTGAGAATTTGACCCATACAGGGCAATAGTATCGTTATTTACATAAGGTGTTTTTTTCCGAAATAAGTAAATGAGGTACCGTTTTATAGATTAAGGTCTCCTCTTAGACAAAATAATAAAATAAGAACAAAATTTTTCAAAATTTGACCCTTGAAGGTCAAAAGTAATAACTATGAAAGTCGCACGTATGAGACACTTCAGAGCTAATCTGCTACATAGCAGCAGCAAATATCACAGAGATATTAATAAACTGCTTCTCTAGTGTCAACAAGGATTGAACACATTACCAATAAATAGCAGCACCACATATCACAGAGGTTTCAATAAAACACGTGTTTTTTGTACAATAACTAGCTTATTGGATATTTTTTCTGTTACAGAAACATTTCTGTTTTTCTATACAATTCCCATGTTCTCACGTGCTACGATCAAAGCAACATGTATCACAGAGATATGGATATTCTGTGTGTATTTTGCTTGGGTTACTTGTTATCTCTTAAGGTCAGTGACAGTTTTTGATACACATGATTTATGCGTTCAAAAGTTTTTCCTAATTTTTCATAATATGTTGTAAATATTTTGTTGCGTACCTATTACACTAAACAAATAAACAATTGCTACAAATGAGGCGGTTCTTCTTTCATCCTATACAAACCACAAACCTTACTAATCACTATATTCGCAAAATTTTCACAAGGGTCATCTAGTATTATTTAAATTGAGTTCGGAGACTGAAAAAGTGCTATAGTAGCAATGGTTCATAAAGGATGCCATACAAATAGAGCTGAAAATTATTGGACAATGAGTCCAACAGATTGGTATGCAACTACATCAGGAATGTCTGAGAGGGAAGGAACTGGTGTGCAAAACAGCAACATGGATTTATGCAAGGCCACTTATGTGAATCTCAGTTGGCTACATACAAGATATTGCAGATGAAATGGACAAGGGAGGCCAGGTTTACAGTGGAGCACTGGATCTATCCAAAGCATTTGACACAGGGAGCCATAAAATGGTGGTAGATAAGGTGAAAATGATTGTAGTGAATGAGAAGTGACTTTCTGGGTGAATGGATTCTTTAAAAGAAGAAGAAAAAGAATACAGTTTCAAAAGTGGTAAAGGTTAATATAGGAGTGCCTCAGGATAGTGTATTGGGACCACAACTGTTCATTATTCTAATGAGTGAATGTATTAATGGGTTGAAGTCTAAAGTTAGATTGTTTGTAGACTGAATAATGTTATACAAGGTGATTAATTGAATACAAGATTGTATACAGCTGCAAGAGGATCGGAATAGGACATTTAGCTGGTTAATTAAACATGGAATGAAAATAAATGCCAAGAAGAGTAATCTTATTAGGTACACGGTTAAAAAAGTAAAGGTTTTCTATGATTATATAGTATGGAAGGATTTGCTTGTTGATGCTCCTAACTGTAAATATTCTGATGTAACTTTTTATAGTAAACTCAGTTGGGCAGGTGGTAGGAAGAGTTTTCAAAGTCCTTCATTTATTGGAGAGGGTTATGAGCGGATGTACCAGGGAATTGGGTGACAAAACCTTGGTCAGATCACTGCTTGAATCCAGTGGAGCAGTGTGGGACCCACACTGTGGGTATCAAATTCGGGAGTTGGAAGGGGTACAAAGGAGAGCAGCTAGATTTGTAACAGAAATCACCACAGAATGCAATCAGTAACTGATATGCTGAAGCAGCTGGGTTGGGATTAATTGGAAGACAGAGGGTGTGTGAAAAGAGTGTTTGTTTTGTTTAAGGCTTATAGTCACATTAATGCATGGATGTATATTAGTAGAAGGATTAGGGGTTCTACATGGAGGGGAAGACATGACCATAATCATAAGCTGGCATTTGAATTCAGGTGAAAGGCATTGGGAAAATTTCTTTTGTATGTATGGGAATTAAAAGACTGGAATAAATTACCAAGGGAAATGATGAACAGTTTACCAAAAACATTGAAGGGGTTTAAAGTTGCAACTCATAATGGCAGGCATAGGTAGATGGAGAGAGGAAAAGAATCAAGACATAGGAAGGTGGGGGTGTAGGGACATTTCCACCAGAGCGTGTATGCCCGCAATTGAAATTAAATTAAAAAATTAATTAAAGTAATCACATCACTTACTATAGTTGGTGGCAGGACAACTGCAACTACAAAACACAAGATAAACAAATACACAATATTTTTATATCTGAATCATATTAGAGAGATTGAAATAAGCACCATAGCATTCATTTTAGCCCATGGAATGCGCTTGCATTAATGGGTCTGTTAGTTGGTTCTCAGTGGATGTTGTGGCTGTAGGAGGCCTTGAAGCCTGAAAACAATAACCGTGGGTACCATAAAACACACATCGTATGAGGAACAATTACCTACCAGGGAAAGCTACATAAAAAGTTAAGATAGAAACCCCAAAAAGTAAATCATAAGTATATAGTAAAAAATTAATAACTGAATAAATGGTGGATGGAAATAGTATAAAAATTAATTAACAATTAATAAATGTATAAATAAAATGTGGAAAATTCATGGTATTTAAAAATACTGGGGATAACCAAACAATACCTCAAGTGTAAAAGACTATGTTTCCTCAACCAAACCTCTTAGAACACTATTTGCAAATCATTGTGAGACGGACATTCTGAAGTTTTATTTGTTTTGGAATGAAATGTCTCTAGAAGTGTCCATCATTATTCTATGAGATTTTTTTTTTGGTCAGTTTGAAAGGACTTTTGTATTACGGAATTTGCTAAAAGTGAATAATTGAAAAGACTATTCAAAATGCATTTCATCACAATTGTGGAATTTGCCTTCTGATACTGACATAATTTGATCAGGTTTATCCGCACACCTACCTGAAATTGCACTTAGACTTTACCACTATCACTTTCCCTATTGTTGGAGATAAATATATGGGGTGGGTCCACCTTGTGCCTGTATAACGGCTTTAACCCTGCTGGGGAGACTTTCCGTGAGGTTTCTGGATGCCTGTGTAGGAATGACAGCCCATTCTTCCTCAAGATCTGAAGCTGGAGAAGGTAAGTGATGTTGGATGCTAGGGTCTGGAATGAAGTCAATGTTCTAACTCATCCCATTGGGTTCAGGTTGAGACCTTGGTCAGGTCAGTGCATTTCAGGAATGTTATTATCCACAAACCATTGGCACACAGATGCAGCTTTATGACAGGGTGCATTTTCATGCTGATACAAACAATCGTCATCTCTAAAATGGTCCTCTATACACAATGGTTTAAAATGTGTTCATATCTTTCCACATTTAGAGTTTTTCTTAAGCACAGAAAGGGGACTACATCCTAATGACATAAAACACCTTCATACCACAACACCACCTCCTCCATACTTCACTCTTGGCAATATGCATAATGGTAAGGAACACAAAGGAGCAGATTTACACAGATTGACCATAATAAGGACCTCTACAATTATACAACACACACCACCATCTCTGTTGTGTACCATTGCTGCCAAGAAGCTGTTGAAAGCTAATTGATAGAGGGGCAGCCTCCCCTGTCCTCCAGGGATGAGGTATTACTGTGCCAGAACCTGCATGTGTGCAGTTACCCTTGCATGTGAGTGTTAGGGCTGCATTGGAACATGGAAACCAAACAGTGACAATGATCGTTCCAATCAGCACTCCTGAGACAAGTTAGGTTTCCTGCCCTGCATCATAAATCACAACTTTACCATGCCCAAGTACATGGCGAAACCCAGAAAGGTGAGCGACAGCCCTCCAAATGCAGACAAGCTGCACCTAGAAAAGGCGCATCAGCAAGAAGCTGCAACAGAGCGGAGACATGAAGAACGAATGTGGAATGAAGCCACAGTTTGTGCTATCATCAAAGAAGCTAACAAGAAGTGGGAGAGACTAGTCAAAGGAAAGAGGTAGAGAGAAGAAAATGAGAGGAAGAAGAGTCAACAGTTGCCCAAAACACTATCTCTCTGAACAACAGCGGAAACATTGCAAGAAAAGCAACTAACGCCCGCAGATACCCTGAATTCTCAGCCTCCAACACCTGCTACAGCTGTACTGCTGGAGTCACATGCCAAGTCTCCACTGCTGAGTCTCCCTGCATCAACTTATCCGTCTCCGCCGTTGAGTCCCGTTGTTATAGTGGAGTCATCTAATCCATCTCCACTCTGAGTCTTGCTACAGCTGTTTCGTCTGTTTCACCGAATCCAGCACTCCTGTAGAAATCTGCAGATAAAGCAGCCCCATCTGTGGAAATAAAACACTAGATTATATAGAACCTCCAAGTTTAGAAAGACTTATGAACAACCAAGAAACAAGTCAGAGGTTAAACAATCCAGGTCTGAAAGACTAGGATGAACGGAAGGAGACCCTTGTCAAGACAGCCAACGAACTTGCTGCTCTCACTAGCAGAGAAAAGCATGTGTCGTGGACTGTGACTGAACTAAAGCCCCATGACAGGCAGCTTTGATGAAAAGGAACTCTCAGAAGATCAGGGAAAATTTGGAATACTTTTTAAAACAAAGAAATCTTAGAGCTATGATAGTTTGTGGAATTAAAGGGACTTTCCAATGAAGCCAACTAACTGTAATTGAAAAGAACTCATAAAAAGTAGCTCTAAAGTTTTTTTTTTTTTTTCAAAATCTCCAGACAAGTACTCAGGAAAAAGGCTCCACCAAACATCCACATAAGAGATTTGCGAGGTTAACAGGCTGTAGGCTGACTGTCTCTATGACGGCTAGCTGTTGAATACTGATTTTAAATTATTCAGTCCCTTATAGAACACATACATGCTCATTAATTAAATAAAGGGTTCTTTTGCCGCGGTTGCCAGATTTTAGGTATTATTCTATCGCCGGATTAATGAAATGAAAATAGTTCCACAGTTTATGAGCAACTTCTACACACAAAACTTTATTCTAGTCATTAAATTCTGCTACTACAACCCGACGGAAAATACCACCACCAAACTTAATAATTAAGATAAGGAATCGAACTTCTCCGAAGATCACAAGTTCGTGGGATACAAGAGTTTCAAATACCAACAAAATCCTCCACACTCATTAACGTTCTTTTAACACCATGCAGTCACTTAAAAAAACATTCTATTTCAAATCATAAGTTCCCCTTGTTACACGTCTACATAATACACTTTTCCAAGTCCACCACACTTTCAACTGTTAGACCGAAAATGTTACTCCGTGCGACCTTCTCTGACGGAGGTCAAAGACAGACTCCTTGCTACTCAAAGATGATATATTATTAACAGATGGCGTCTGCTATAGATATTACATGACACAGACGCTAAACTACACTAAATCCAGATTCTACACCCTCTTATTAAATTATTCACTGTCTTAAAAATAACAAAGCAGCTAGGAAGAACCCCATTGTGACTGAGTTCTAGAAGTATGCTGGCTACAAGGCTGTGAGCATGTTGACCAAGCTCATTTAGAATATATTAGAAAAAGAAAAATTATCACCCGGTTGGACTTAAGCTGTTATACATCCTCCTCACAAGAATTATACCGATGTTAACAACTACTACAAATGATGGTAAAAAAATTAACTGGGTAGTCAACTGGGGGAATTCCATGGAGGTTTTAAGAAGAGCTGTTCCTGTGCCAATCATATCCTCAACCTTAAAACTGTAATGTCATACTCCAAGATGAGAAACTGCAAAGAGGAAATCATATTTGTAGTTTTTAATAAGACAGTACTACTCCATTGATAGAGAAGAACTCAATAAAATCACTTTTACAAAACCCACAGACTCATTTTTCAAACCTTAATGAATGCCCATTCTCAGGTTGAATTGAGAAGGAAAATCTCAGAAAACTTTGAGATAAAAATGGGGTAAGACAAGTGATGACGGGCTTTACCCTGTCCACTTTTCAACTACATCCCTGAAAAAAGAATTGTGAGAGAATGACACAAAGAACTGACCAACTCAGGTGACCAGAGTGGGATCTATATGGGTCATAAGAAGGAGGAGCTAATTGTAGATTGCTTACCCTTTACAAATGACATGGCACTGGTTGCAGATTCTTTGGAAAAAGCAACATTACAGGTCAACTACTTCAGTATACAGACAGCCAAAGTGGATCTTCAAGTACTACTGGGAATAACAGATCTTCAAAGCAGACCGGCTCTGAGACATACCATGAACAAAGTCCGTGGTTTTCAAGAAAAACCTCTGAAGAAAAGTACCTCCTGGACAGAAGAAAGGAGTTATACTGGGAGAAGATGCAGCAGTACTGGGCGAATATCAAAGCTCAATAACTGAACATCAATGGTCCTAAGTAGACCCAAGGAGAAGAAATAAATTTAAAATAAAGCCAAATCAAGAAAATTACCTAAAAATTATTAGTATTGCATCAAAGACTCTATTACAGAGACCACAGTTTCTCCCCAGAAAGAATTAAATATTAAATATATAATACCCTCAAAACTTACCTAATCCAGTGGTGGGGGGAAGCTGAATAATGTGGAACTTCAAAGACTGCTGTAGAGGAAGGGGTGGTGTGGTAAAAAAGATATATTTGTGTTACCATCAGAAAATAATTTGTTGTTTCTAGTATAAAAAACGAGTAGGAGATTGTACCTACATATTGTCTTAGTTTTCTAAGTTTAAAACATCACCTACATATACGTACAAATGTTCCAAAAGGACTGTCATGTTCAGTTTTATCAGAAGCCCTTATTTTTTCCCCCCCAGAAGAATATAATGGACATTTTTTCTATCAAACACTGTATAAGATTTCTAGGAAATTGCTTATTTTCTGATATAAATGTTATTCACTGTATTTATAAACTCTTCATACAAATTTCCCGGTTGTGATTTTTAGGCATTTTCCTTGCTCCCTTAGATGAATGCTAGGATGGCCCCCAATCTCATAATCTACACCGAGCATGGTGGGTGAGCAGTTAGCGCTCTGGCCTTGTATTTGGGAGGACGGCAGTTCAAATCCCCATTGGGCATCCAGATTTGGGTTTTCCATGGTTTCTCCAAATCACTACAGGTGAATGCCGGAATGTTTCCTTTAAAAAGGCCATGGCCAAATTCCTTCCCATTCCTTGTTCCAAGTCCTTTCCCACTTCTAATGACCTCAATGTTGACGAGGTGTAAAGCTATAAGTTAAAAAAAGTCATAATCTACACCTTTAACAAAAATACACCAAGTGCATAGAACACAAGTTACACATTTCAGAGACAGATGGCAACATATCTGCCCCTCCCCCCCCCCCTCCCAGTGGCATACCTAGGGTAGGGCAGGTAGGGCACGTGCCCTGGGCACCACTGAAAGGGGGGCGCAAAATTGGCAAAATATTAAAAATCAGAATAAGCAAACAGTATAATTCATATGTAAATAATCCAGTGATACCAGCGCGCGACTGGTGAGCTTTAGTGAATGAGTGAGAAGGAATGTGTAAATAGCGAATTGGAACACGATCGGAAGGTATATTGCGTGCTCTGTCGATATGTATTTGAATGTACCATAAGTAGCATCCCCTCCCCCATGACTGCACTGGTAAATTTTGATCTCAGCATATCAGACAAGCGAAACTTTCTCCATTCTTTGATTGTTGATGAGATGATTGACGTGGCGCAGTTCTATATTTTATTTGCATTACATGCGTCACGAGCTAACATGAAGCTACTTTATTTCGAAATAATACCAACACGATATGAATCAATTGTTTTCAAAGAAAAAAGTGAGAGGGGCTGAGGGACTTAAAAAAACGAAAATTGCAGGATGAAGTGGCAGAAAAATTCAGCAAGTACTTCAAGAAGTATAGATACCTTTTCTTGAAAAGCCCACTACTGAAAGTTCGACATGTTCTAAGGAATTGCCGACATCGACATGTACAATAAAATGCAGATTATCCAACACTAATCCAGCACAGGATGAGGAGGATTTAACTTTAGATAATTCTGAGAGTGAAGAGATTAAGAATAGTGAGGCTACGAGTTCTAAGGCTACTGAAGAATTTGTTGAAAACATTAGTATCTTAGTATGAAAAAAAGCTGGTGGAGGTGATATGGTGGATGAAGTAAAAATCCCAATTACTGTCATACTAGAAGTAACTAAGCATCATGACATTGGACTTCTACACTTTGATAAGATAGATGGGAAATCAATTCTGTTAGATCGTTTGAAAACGAAATAATTAAAATGGGTTCAAAATATTTTCAAAATACTAATGGTCCTTTACTGCCTATAAATAACCGTTGGAATGACAAAAGCTGGTTTAAGAAGAAACTAGGAAATCACGGTGGAGACGTGACTTGCTCACGTCTATTCCCAGTCTAAAAAAAAAAAAACTTTTTTTTTTCTCTCTCTCTTTTTCTCTCTCTCTCTCTCTTCTCTCTCTCTCTCTCTCTTTTTTTTTTAAATCTGTCGTTTTATCTTTTCGCAATTAGACCATCTATCTTCATTAGCGCACGAACGTGGATTTACTCTCTGGAAAGCACCTGAAAGTCTCACTGACCATGAAAATGCTAAGAATCTTCGTGATTGTTTCATCCAGTGGAAAGAAATTTTGCTGCACCAAAGGGTTTATTGATTCTGAACTTCAAACCCAGATTAAGGCAGAAGAACAAAAGTGGCGTAATGTATTAAAGAGAATCTTTCACTGCATAAAATTTCTTGTCTCTCAAAATCTTACATTACGGTCACAGACAGTCACTTAGTACATGCGATGGACCCGAATCCGATAGTGTTTATAATTTCCTTGGATTAATAAAGCTCCTGAACATTTTTGACTCCATCATGAATAACCATTTTGCTCAGGTTAAAAATAATCCTGGCACCATATCTTACTTTTCACCTCGTGTTCAAAATGAGTTCAATCATCTGATGGCGAGCACTGTTCGCCAATGTTTATTGTGAAACATTCATAAATTAAGTAATATGGTCTGATGTTTGACTCTACTTCTGATCGTGCACATCGTAGTGAGATATATAGAAGTTGATTCTGAGAGGAAATCAGTCCGCATTTTTTTCACAATAAAGTGTTACATTTATATTACATAAAATTACTTACAATTTATTAGTAACATGACTACCATAAGTCAAAGATACTGGGCTCTCATCCTTAACCTTGATGTGTATGCATAAATATTTGAATTAGATTTATATAGTTTATCATCGTGTAATTTGTGAGGTTATAGTATTTTCCAAAAAGACTCCGAACTTTTCTTTGTATTTTGTTGACCTTTTCATCGTCCACATCTTAATTTTCACTATGGACAAGTAATCTTCTAAATTCTTTGTCTTGCTCTGTAGAATATAGAACATGGTTTGGCCCAGTATCCAAATGCACGAGTTGTGTTTTTCCTGTGGAGCTATCTCTGGTCATTCTACTATCCTGGTGTCTACATTCATTGTTGATACCTGTAAAAGGGCTGC
Organism: Vandiemenella viatica; assembly: GCA_031002005.1. Lineage (NCBI taxonomy): Eukaryota > Metazoa > Arthropoda > Insecta > Orthoptera > Morabidae > Vandiemenella > Vandiemenella viatica. Next base: position 314,988,957 of record JARYHS010013630.1, on the reverse strand, counting down.
TATAGCATGCTTTGTCCAATTCCATATTTGGTATGCCTCACCACACTGAAAATGATGTAGAAGTGAGTCGTCCTTTCTCGGAATCATTCAGATACGTCAAAAGGACGCTGGAAGCTTAGTTGATGAAATCCTTATATAGTTAGAGAATGACGGTAGGGATAAACAGGATTGTTGTTCCAATGTTACGAGAACGCTGCTGTGATGGCTGGACATTGAACTGGTGCTCAAGAAAGAATAAGCGAAAATATTAATCTGGCGATATTTGTGAAAAGCATGAATTTTCATGATGCTGCCATTGACATAAAAGGCCTCCCAGACTAATTTACTAACGAAAGAGAGAGGCTAGTTAGTGAAGCACTCAGAAAGGTTTCAGTCTTTGCCAGGAACGGGATCTGATTGAAAGATGCAAAAAAAAAAAACGAATGGCTGGAGAGAATGCAAAGGGCAAAGGACACTGGGTTGATTGCTAAGGAAGAAACAGAAGGAGTTATCAAGGAATCACTGGATCATGTTGTGTGTGAAATGAGCGATAGCTTCAGTCGTCTGCATGAAACCAAAGCCAGAGTTGGATTTCCCCTAGATATTAAAAAAAAACTGAGTCACAGCACTGGCGATTGCGACCATTTAAAAAAGAAATCTAAAGAGTTTTAAGACTTTTATGATTGTGATGTTGGAGAACAGATACAAAGAAATATTGGATGTTCGAATGTTAATATCCACAAAACAAGGAAACATAATGGTCTGAAGAGCTTCTTGAATTTATTGTTGAGTACGGAGGTGAGAGCTTCTTTCTGAATCTGCGCATTTCAATATAGGTTATGCTTACGACTGCAATAGGCATCGCAAGTTTCGTATTTGAGGGATACAAAGTGCCAAGAAAAATGTGTAGAGCGAGAATAAATCAAAGAAATAGATTTCAAAATTGTTATTAATCTAATTGCATCGCAGAAGAAAAGAAAGTTGCAATTTTAAGTTGAAGATTATTAATAATTTTGTTCTAAAACAGAAAATAAAAATGTTTATTGATATTTATGATTGTTTTATTTTATATTTAAATGATTTACGTAAGAGCAAAACTTCAATGCTTGCCCTAGGTGCCATTTCCGATTGGTACGCCCCTACCCCCCTTCCACCCTCAAAAATTTGACATGCTTTGCAAGTCAGTAGTAGATGGAACACTGCTTTCACAATAAGCACAGCCGTAGAAGAGGATGATGATCTATTATTCAATTTCAAGTCTTCTTCGGTTCCTCGAGGTAGAACTTCCTCTAAATAGAAACAGCTATAATATGTGTTAAATCTTATTTTAGATATTGAACAAAAATTAGGCATGAAACTGAATAAATTTTCTAAATACAAAGGTACTACTTTGTACTTTGTATATTATGAGTTTACACTTCACAAATATACACGTTTCAGCATTAGGCTCTTGTTCTTTTGTATTTTTATATTCTCACCATTCTGTTAGATACATTTCAGTTTACTTCCAACAGGTCGTAAAAGGAAAAAGAAAGAAGTTCTGCCCCATTTAACTGACAAACAACTTAAAGAGCTTGAAGCTCCTCTTACAAATGTTCCTGCAGGAATGGTTTCAGCAGCAAGTCTTCCGCCTCAGGCACAACTGCCATTTCTACCACCGGACATTCCCGATACTTCACTGATACCTCAAATGGTAATGACTACTGATTTTAAGTAAAATATTTATAGACCAGGATGTTTTACTCTTTCGTGTATTAGCCTGTTTCTTTACATTTTGTGAAGTATTATATGAATAATCAGCTCTAAATACATCTTTGATATGTTGTTTTGTTATTTATTTTACTGGATCTAAATGCATGCATGTTTTACACTGCTGACTTGAACAAAATGATTCATTATATGTTCTGAATGTGTAATTTTATTATTTATATAACCTATAAATAGCAGAAAACAATAGTAAAATTTATGTACTAAGTTGTCTTATAAAAGTAGATGAAAAGTTCACACCTTTATTTTGTAGTAATATGTCAATTTGATAATTTTTAGTATCATACCTACATTGTATTACTGGAGAAGTATACAATGGAGGATATGAATTGTTTTATCTGCATGTAATAGATTGAATCAGCCATGTATTCTCTTAGTGATAAATTTGTTTTCACTTAATGGTCTGCTTACTAATGTTATTTATTCCTTAATAATAATAATAATAATAATTATTATTATTATTAATTTTAATTATAATGGAGCTAACACTCTGGTGGCAATTTCCCTAGTCATCTAATTATACTTACCAATTTTATATTACTTTTTAACTTTTTTTATAATTGGGGTGTTAAATTCCTCCCCCATTTACTTTTACAATTTACAAATATTCATTTTAAATCCTTAAGCATATTTGGTAAATTATTCATGACTTCACTTCATAATTTCTTCCAATCCCTGACACCCTTACCAACCAAAAAACATTTCCCATTCCCTTATACATGAAATCGAGTGCCAGCTTATCGTCACGGTCACGTTTCTCTTCCATGCACTGTTTCTATTTGTTTGACCAATATCCGTCCAAGATCCATCACCAACATATGCCCTGTACATTCCCAGCAATCTCTTCAGCCTCCTCCTTCCACTAATGACTCCCAATCCAGCTCTTTTATCATATCAGTTACTTACTGGGTCTTGCGATAATTTAATTTTTTTAATTTAATTTTATTGCAATGGAGCACACGCTCCGGTGGCAATTTCCCTACACACCCGACTTCCCCTTATCCTGCACCCACCTACATTTGCCCTCTACAAATATTAACTTTAAATTCTTTTAACATTTTCAGTAAGTTATTCATTATTCCCCTTGGTAACCAATCCCTGACACCCTTACCTAAAAAAGAAAATCTTACCACACCCTTGTGTGTGAAATCGAGTGCCAGCTTGTGGTCATGGTCATCTTTTCCCTTCCATGAACTACTTTTCATACCTACTGCAATATCTTTCCATGCCTCATCGCCCGTATACGCCCTGTACACTCCCATGACCCTCCTCATCCTCCTCCTGTCTTGCAATGAATCTCATTCCAGCTCCTTTATGATATCTGTCACTGATTGCATTCTGCGATAATTTCCAGAAACAAATCTTGCACAAACAAATGTAGCTGCTCTTTTTTATACACCCTTCAACTCCTGTATTTCATAACCAAATTGTGGGTCCCAAACTACGCCACCATATTCAACCAATGGTCTGACCAAAATTTTGTAACCCAGTTCCCAAACTTCTCTGGTACATCCTCTCATCACCCTCTCCAGTAAATGAAGGACTTTGTAACCTTTTCCTAAAACCTGCCGAATGTACTCTGCCTAGTTGAATTTGTTATCAAACGTTATGCCAAAATATTTACACTTCAAGCCTTCAACAATCAATTCTGACTCCACCCTAAAATCATAATTAACCTTTAGTTTTTTTTTGTTTTTTTTTTATCTGTGTACCTAATAAGGTGACTCTTCTTGGCATTTATCTTCATTCCATGCTAACCTACCTATTTAGATATTTGATTCAGGCCACCCTGCAGCTGTTCACTATTTTTCTTTTCACCTGTTTTTATCCCATTGCATCCAACTGCAAAAAACTTAAATTCTGACCATAACCCATCAACACAGTCATTCATTAGAATAATGAACAGCAATGGTTCCAATACATTACCCTATGGCATCCCCACATTTACTTCCATCTCTTTTGATAATGGATTTGCTACTCTAACACTTTGTTTTCTGACTTTTAAGAATTTATCTACCCACCAAGTAACTTTTACGTCCAATCCAATAGATTTCAGTTTATTTAAAACCATTTTATGGCTCACTCTGTCAAATGCATTAGAAACATCTAGTGTCACACTATCTGCTTGGCCTCCCTTGTCCAGTTCATCCAAAATATCTTGCATATAGGGTAACAGTTGAGTTATTATGAACAGTTTAGTGACAGGATTATTTTCATGAGGTTAAAAACTAAGCCCACCCCAACCACTTTAGTACAAGTGTATATGCCAATGTCACAGGAAGATGACGAAGAAATAGAGAAAATATACACCAAAATTGAAGAAATAACCCAACGTGTGAAGGGGGAGGAAATTCTAATAATCATGGGTGATTGGAATGTGATAGTGGGAGAAGGAAAAGAGGGGAATACTTTAGGAAGTTGTGGTCTAGCAGAAAGAAATGAGCAAGGAAGCAAGTTGTTAGAATTTTGTGAAAGATATAAGCTAGTTGTGGCAAACACACTGTTTAAGAACCATGCTAAAAGGATATGCATCTGGAAACGTCCTGGAGATATAGGCAGATATCAGCTAGATTATATCACAGTCAAACAGATATTTAGGAATCAAGTTCCACACTGTAAAGCATACCTGGAAGCAGACATAGAGTCTGGCCATAATTTGATAGTAATGAAGTGCAGGCTGAAATCAAGCGAATAAGGAAGCAGTATAAGCAGAACAGATTGGAAGGGAATAAATTGAAACAATCTTAATGAGATAAAAATTTACACAAATGGTAGTCTTAGGTCTAAGAAGTAACTCTAAAAGGAGCTCAACCAAGGATGAATGGCATGCATTAAAGACCAAATTATTGAAAGCTGATAAAGAAACATTAGGCTTTAGGGAACAAGCCGCCTGAAAACGTTGGATCACAGAAGAAATTTTGGAGCTGATGGATCAGAGGAGAAGGCACAAAAATGCTCAGGATGAAGCAGGAAGAGAGCAATACAGGCAATTTAGAAATCAAATAAACAGAAAATGTAAAAAATGCAAAAGAAAAATGGCTAGAAGAAAAGTGTGAAGAAGTAGAAAAGGAAATGGTCATAGGTAAAGTAGATGCATACAGGAAGTTCAAACAGAATTTTGGAGAAATGAAGAAAAGAGGTGTGAACATTAAAGCTGCCAATGGGAAACCTCTTTTAAGCTCAGACGATAGTGTTAACCAATGGAAGGAATACATTGAGAAACTGTACAATGGGGACGACGTGAACAATAGTGCAATGGAAAAGTAAGACGATTTCGACATTGAAGACTTAGGAGATCCTGTTTTATGGGCAGAATTTAATAGAGCTCTGAATGACTTGAAAGCAAATAAAGCAGTTGGAATTGATGAGATCCCTGCATAACTTCTTAAATCCCTAGGAGAAGAAGGAATCAAACTGATATCAAAAAGTTATGAAACAGGAGAAATTCCAACTGATTTTAATAAAAATATAATCTTCACACTTCCGAAGAAAGCACAAGCCGACAAATGTGAGAATTATAACACCATTAGTCTAACATCACATGCTGCAAAATTACTGACCAGAATGATATACTTAACAACGGAAAGGGTAGTGAAGATCAGTTTGGGTTTAGGAAAACTCACGGTACAAGGGAACCAATTCTGGCTTTAAGATTAATACTTGAATGGTGGATCAAGAAAAACAAAGATACTTATATGGCGTTTGTTGATTTAGAAAAAGCTTTTCATAATGTTATGTGGGACAAGTTGTTCAAAATTTTAAAAAAAGTCAGGTCTAAAATATCAAGATAGAAAAATATTTTATAAACTATATAAGAATCATGTAGCTATATAAAAGTAGAGAACCATGAGAGACTTGCATCAGTTAAAAAGGGTGTGAGACAAGGTTGTTGTCCATCCCTGTTAATATTTAACTTGTATGTAGAAGAAGCAATAAAGAAAGTAAAAGAAGAATTTCCGTGTGGCAAAGTGTTCAGGGAGAAGAAATCAATATGCTACAATTTGCTGACGACATTGCCTTGTTAGCAGAAAGGGCTGAGGATATTGAGAAGTCACTGAATGGCATGAACAAAATACTGAAGGAAAGTTTTGGACTGAATATAAATCAAAGCAAGACAAAAGTGATTAAATGTAGCAGAAATGATACCATAACTAGTAGATTAAATACAAAAATAGGATCAGATGCAATAGGAGAAGTAAGTGAATTCTGTTACTCGGGAAGCAAAATTACAACTGATGGTCGAAGCAAGAATGATGTTAAAAGCAGAATAGCACTAGGAAAAAGAGCCTTCATGAAAGAGAGAAATCTTTTCAAATATTGATCTAGGAATTATAAAGAACTTTTTAAAACTCTATTTGTGGAGCACAGCACTTTATGGTAAAATAACATGGACTTTAGGAATACCAGAAAGAAAGAAAATTGAAGCATTTGAAATGTGGTGCTACAGAAGAATGCTGAAAATTAAGGTCATATTTTGAGACTTGTTGGAATTGTTAATTTTTTAGTGGAGGTCGAAGGTGAGAACTGTAGAAGAAGACAGAGATTAGAATATATGAAGCAGATAACTGAGGACGTGGGTTGTAAGGGATATGTAGATATGAAGAGGTTACCTCAAGATAGGAAGAGATGAAGGATTGCATCAAACCAGTTGAAAGACTGATGACAGCATATCCTTGCCTAAAGCCAGGGCTGCCAGTGGGCGTGGCTATGGTTCTGTTCTGGCCCGAGCTAATATGGAGCCCTCTATGGCGGCAGCTGGACGGAAGTACAACGTTCTCTGCAGATATTTGCCAAGACTGGCTTCCATGCCTCACTAAGACATAGACCACTGTCTCTGTTGAATGTGTTGGCCAGTCGAATTTCAATCGCTTCTTTGGTAACAGATTCTCAAAAATGTTATGTTCTAGCCAGTATCCTAACATTATTGAACTCTACTCTGTGGCCATGGTCATACACAGGCTTGGCAATCGCTGATTTGCTATACTGTCCTAGGCGGAGGTGGCGTTTATGTTCTTCACACTAATTTTCTATAGTGCAGATAGTTTGACAGATGTAGGTCTTTCCACACTCGCACGGTATGCTATAAATCCCCGGAACTCTTAGGCCTAGATCATCCTTGACTGAACGGAATTAGTCTCGTATTTTGGCCGGTAGAAACATTTTATTCCATGCTGTGCGAAGATTCTGCCAATTTTCCACGAGGTGTTTCCGGGGAGGCAGATAGAAATAGCAATTGAATGTAAGCCGGGGAAAAGTCCAGTCCAACAGAAAGAATCGCCCAAGGCCACCACCTTTCTGCATTCGCCGGAAACAACTCGGAGAAAATTGACAGAATCCTCGCACGGACTGGAATAAAATGTTTCTACCGATCACCGGCCAAAATATGGGAATACCTCCATTTATTCAAGGATGATATGGCCTAAGAGTTCCGGTGATTTATAGCATACTGTGCAAGTGTAGAAAGACCTGCATCTGTCAAACTATCCGCACTATAGAAATCCGGTGTGAAGAACATAAACGTCACCACTGCCTAGGACAGTATAGCAAATTAGCGATCGCCAAGCCCGTGTATTACTATGGCCACATAGTAGAGATCAATAACGTTAGGACACTGGCTAGAACTTCACATTTTTGGGAATCTGTTATCAAAGATGGAACAAAATTCGACTGGCCAACACATTCAACAGAGACAGTGGTCTATGTCTTAGTGAGGCATGGAAACCAGCCTTGGCAAATATCGCAGAGAATGTTGTACTTCCGTCCAGCTGCCGCCGTAGAGGGCTCCATATTAGCTCGGGCCGGAACAGAACCATAGCCACGCCCACTGGCAGCCAGCCGCCAGGTTGTGGGCCTGGCTCATAGTAAGCCATCGCCGAGGCCACGCAGCCACCGGACGCAGACATGTATATAAGGAAGAGCGGCAGCTGAACCATCTCAGTATCTGTGGGTCAGCCGACCAGTACATATGTCCCCACACCTGAAGAAGACGGTGGAGCTAGCCGTTGAAATATCATGTTTCCACAACACAATCCGGCGGTACACCCATGAAGACTACATTGCAGCACCATCTTTTTTTCCACGTTTACCCGCCTCACAACCTGCCTCACAGTGTGGTTCAACTGTGGCCGATCATGACGACTTAGAACCGCATGAGTTCCACGCTGGTATGCTGTGCCTACTCCACCACCTTCCTCAGGTCACTCTCTATACTATAACTTGTATTCCTATCAATACTATTGCCTGCACCTCCCACTATCACTACTTTATCATCCTTAATGAAATCCCTACAAAGTGATCCTATATCCTCTATTACCGGCCCTAATGTTGCACTGGGTTTGAAAAAGCTTGTTTTCTGGTAGCCTGTGCCTAATTGATCCTGCAGAAGAGGACATACACCTCTCCCATGGTTAATACCTAGCAGCAGAAACTTTTTCTTCTTATTTTTCCCCTCTGTACCTATATTCCTATAGGCCTGCTGCACCTTACCTACTCCTACATCTACACAAGGCTCTTCCCCATCTATTCTGGTAACAGGTCAAACCTATTTCTCCCCACAAATTCTGGAGTTTCTAGCTTCTTCATCCTGTTAACTATATTTCTTATACGACCTGTTATCAGTTATTCATCCTTCTCAACCTCCTCACTAAACCCACCATCACTACTTTCTGTCTCTGATGTCAGAGCCTCCACAGACACAGCCTCCTCAGACACAGCATCCACAGGCACAGCCTCAACAGGCTGAGCGCCCACAGGCTGAACCTCAAGGATCCTGACCCTTTCACACAATTCCCTGATCGTTTTGCCCATCCCCCTGATCATTTCGTCCTGCTCTGAAATTTTCCTATCGTGAAAACAGAGCAGACAGTACCACTGAAGAGCCTCATTTGGTTCCCTTTTTCCCATGCCCTACATTCCCAGTGAAACCACTTTTTACACCCATTGCAATCCAAACCATTCATATCACGTCTGCTACAGGCACCGCACTTTCCACGTATGATTTTTCCCAAAACAGTACCTACTGGTTCCTTTTAAATGAACCTTATTGATTAAATTACGTAATTCTGTATATCTTAAATTTAATTAATAGTCTAATAAAAGAAAAAATTAATCTGTACTTAACTGATTTTTGTTGTTGTTGAAGTTTTACATTTCAATCACTTTGTTGCAAACAATAACTAGCTGAAAAGTACCTAAAAGCCACTAAAATGAAACTTATGGTTGCAAACTTCAAAATTAACCTTAAGATTGCATTTCACAGGTCGATACTATTTAGTGTTATTGTGAGAATAATAAATAATCAGTTTTTACGGGAATATATTTTTAAATATTAGGTAATTATTGTTTTAATGTATTTAAAAAATAATCAAAGAACAATTATATTTCCAACAGAACAGACCAATGAATTTAAGTTATGCTTGTAGATTTCTAAACTCTACTGACTGTTAAATTTTTTTATATAAAATTAGATTGAAGCTTTATAAGTAATTACTAGGTAACAAAAGTACTTAAGAACCAATGAATAAAACTTATGCTAATGAATTTCAAAATAAACTTAAGATGGAAGGTTGATACAGTTTAGTGCTAGTATGTAGAAGAGCTAATTAGTTACATACGATTTTTTTTAAAAAAAATAACCTCTAGGAAATTCTTATTTTAATGTATAAGAAAGCAGTTAAACATAATTATATTTCAGACAGAGCAGGTTAATTACTTTAACATACACTTTTGTTTTTGTAAAGTTGATTGCGGAATTTTAAATATCGACAGTGGAATTTAGAATAACGATGCTTTATAAACCTACTGTGAACAACATGATGCTATGTATGAATGATTATTTTAATTATTACCAAGTTGTTAAATTACTGTTCCAGAACTAATTAAATATCAAACTGTTATATTTTGTACTGAACACACCTTAATGTGGGACGATACAGTAACCTTAATAATCAAAGTTCTAACTACTGATTTAAATTATTGACGGTATATAAGAAATTAAAACTGTTCAATAACTTATACCACAATGTTTACATATGCTATAGTATCCTAATTTAAACTTAACTACCAAGCTTATGCTATATATAATTCAATAAAACTTGCAATAACTAGAAAAAGGGACTCTAACAACAGTGACACAAACTTAAAACTTATTTATGGAGGAAATTTTAAATAATTCTTCTTGCTAACAATAATTCTAAGAATTTAGATGATAATTTAAAGATTTTAAAGTAATTTAGTCTACAAAAACTTAGCTGATGAAAAATCACAGTTTTACGAGCAGCTCTCAACACACACAACCAACGATCGCCTAACCTATGTTTCTTTTAATGGTGTTGCATACTGTGATCTTGGTAGTACAAGAAATTAATTCATAATTTTTAATTTAGAAATGAATTCGTAAATCAGTTTCTGTGGTAAAACTACTGTTCTACTCTCAAGAGCATCATAGTGGAGTGCAATTTCAGCATCTAGACTTGTTTACATCATGTCAGATATTGTGAGAACTCATGACTACAGAAATCAGAAACCATCTTGGACTATGGATGGTGGGGAGGAGGATTTAACTAAAAAGGCAATTCATTATTGGTTATTTTTCTTGATATTCCCAGTCAGACTTTAGTGGAAAGTTCTGAGCAGCATGTAAGCTAGCTCAGAGAACCAGCAGAATTTGAGGTTTGATGATCCATAAAAAATGGGAAGAAACTAACTTTTAAAGTAAAATATCTGAAGCTTCGTTCATTGAAATCAGATAAAAAAGTTCTTAAATGCAGCCATATAACCTAGTTCGTTCAGTCTTTAATTAAATACATTGAGTATCAGTACGAGTCCTTATAATTAGTCCAACCTTACTGTTGGTTACATATATATTTTTTTTTACTCTTTGCCAGTATGAGTTCCCAAACAGTTCTTGCAACATGCACAGTTAAGGTTTTCATAGCAAAGTGTCTTAAAAACTTCATGTTGTGAGATATTTATTTTACTGATTTTCCCTTTAAGTTTCTGATATTATGTATGCCTATTTTCTTCCTGATTGAGGAACCCTCTTTCTTGACCACTCACATACATGTTATGTGTTAATGTCATCAAGAAGAAGCACGATATTTTCACTATCATAAAAGAATGGGTCACCAATATGTATTACAAACAGCAAAGGTTTAAGGAATTGATTCCTCAGGTAATCAATCTTATTTCATAATGTTTTCTCTGTTCATTGGGGACATTATTCAATTTCTTTTTTATACTCTACCACTGATACTTTTGTGTTTTAATTCATCTAAGGAACTTCTATGACCAACACTATTGAAAGCCTTGGCCATATCTCAGATTATGACTGAGTAATTTAGACATATTTAAATATACTGTCAGTAAAATGAATAATCCCTGATCTTCACTATTTTATTAGCAGCCTTGCCAGAAAAAAATTCTTATGTTTTAAATTCAGACACAGTGGAGTGTGAAAATATGTTATGAGGCTACATTAATGTGAAAAGAAAAGATAAAATATTTACCCTTCACCTGTCAAAGTTGAAAGAAGAAGATCTGCAGTGATGAGAACACACACAGGCCCAGCCCTTACTCATACTAGTAGAAGATGAAGCTCATGGCAAGATTTACGCAAGCACCCATGGCCAACCTGGCTGCATGAATGGCTGGTAATGATTGTTAGTTCAAATTTGGAGAAAATAGGGGAGGGAGGTACAGTGACGAAAACACTATCGTTAGAAATATTAAGCATGGTAAGGAAAAGAAATTAATCATATACAATAATTAGAATTATCTAAGTAGTGAAAAACACATAAAAACCACTTATCTCATAAATCAATAAAAATTATAAATGAGTAAACTGTACTTGCAAGTGATGGGTGTTCCAGGATGGAATGGTGAAGGGGAAGGTAAATATTATCTGATTTTGAAGCCCAGGGTGTGTCTGATATCCTGAATGTGTAGATTTCAGGAAATATTCTGGTGGCTCTGAATTAACAACAGTTATCAAGATGATGTGATTTGTTGGAGCTGACATCGGCAACAACACTGTTGTTTAGATTTTTGGAGTGAATTGTTTGTCTTTGATCAATCACCCTGATAGGCTACTGGTTTGTGGGGATGCCAAACTAAGATTGAGGTGACTCGTGGTGCAAATGGCATGGTCTATGGTAGGGTAGGAACGCAGAAGGTTGTGGTGGGTGGATGCCTATTGCATATTTTGCAAAAAGACTTATCACAAGGAAAGGAGCCATAGGGTGGTTTAGGAATGTTGGAGGATTGGTGTTTGTGTACACATATAATATTCACTATTCGGTGATCTGCTGAAGGTGGTGTAAGGCATTGTGGCAAAGGTACATGGGTGAAAAATGATGCATTTCTGGATAGATCTGAGACAGTCCATAGCCACTGAAAAGGTTTTGGTTCAAGGGTTCCACGCCAGGAGAGAACTAGGTAAGAAAGACTGGAAATGGTTGGTTTTGGGTTAGGCCCAAAATATTCTGTGTTGTCGAGGCAAGTATTATATGGCAATTGGTTAAGGGTCTTCTACTCCTTCCTATTCAGTGTTATACCTGGTGGCCTGTTACGGTCTCAATCCATCTTCTTGGTGGTCTTCCTACATCTCTCCTGCTCTGGGATGGTAATTGAGAATTTTTCGTGGGATCCGTCTGGTCTTCATTTTTAGTACATGCTTTGTCCAAGATATTCTTTAGATTTGCACAGTTTGGAGAACTGATTTGACTTTAAGTTCTTTAAGGAGTTCATCAGATCTCTTTCTGTCTCATAATGTGTAGCCAGTTGTTCTCCCCATAAATCGCATCTCAGCCGCCATTAGCCTCTGCTCATCACCTTTGCAAAGTGTTTAGGCCTCGCTGCCGTACAGTATGGTAGGTTAAGCCAGGATAATTATTGTGTGCCGTTGATCAAGAGATGGTCTGAAGGTGCTATTTATTATTCCTGTAACTTTCATGAAATTCGTGTTTTTTTTGTTGCATACCGGTTTCTAGGATGTAGCTGAGGTTATAATCTATGTATTTGAATTCTGCTTCTTGTACTATGGGTGTGTTTTCTATTGAAATTTTGGTTCTTTTGTGTTTTTTTTCTGACGAAGACCATAACTTTGGTTTTATTGAGGGAAATCTCCATGCTGTACTCTCGCTGTCTTATGGAGGTTACATACCGATCTCTGCAGGTCATCTTCTGATTCAGCAAAAACACTTGATCATCTGCAAGCAGTAATGTTTCCAGGTTGGTCTGTCTATCTATTTTGATTCTGCCGTGGGGTTTTTGCCTCCAGTCACTAATGATTTTGTTTATGTATATGCTGAATAAAAGTGGCGATAGACAACACCCTTGTCTCACTCCTCGATTAATGGGTTTCTATTCCGACAGCTGTTGTCTGGTTCTGACTGCAATTACGTTGTGGCTGCAACCGTTTCGAATTGCTTTTATAATATGTGGTGGGGTGTTACTTTCAGCCAGAATTTGCCAAAGTTTTATTCTGTTGATTGTATTAAAAGCTTTCTTGAAATCAATAAATGCCAGATGTGTTTCCAGACTAAACTCTTTCTTTTTCTCAATTAGCATCTTGAGTGTGAAATAACCATCTGCACATGATCTACCCTTCCGAAAACCATTTTGTTCTTCATAAAAAAAAAACAATTTTAATTTATTGATGCTGGAGTAAATTTTATAACCAGCATTGAGCTAGCTTATTCCTCTATAATTATTGCAATCTTTAACTTCACCTTTTTTGTGAATTGGGATGACAATTGCCCTCTGCCAGTTGTGAGGTGGGTATTTTCCTCACCAGATCCTGTTGATAAAGTTCAACAGCTGTTCTTTATATGTCCTGTCACTGGATTTAAAAAGTTCCATATGAATGCCATCCTCGCCAGGAGATCTGTTACTTTAGCACTGATTCTAACTCTTTATAGTGAATTTTATGTGGGCTGTTAGTCTCTGGCAGGTATATTACCTCCAGTTCATTGTCTGCTTGATTTTGGGTCCACAGCTCTCGGAAATATTTTAGCCATGTCTCTATGTTTATTACTTGAATGTCTGAGTCACATCTTACTTCTCTGTTTAACTTTTTAATAATTTTGAATGTTGTGGGTGATGGTCTAGTTACATCTTTTTCTAGATTGTTGATGGAGTGGTCCCATTGTTCTCTGCACCTATTCTGAGTTTCTCTTTTAGCAATTACTCTTTTCCTCCTATATCCTGTAAGATCTTCCACTTTCTTTGTGGCTAAATATCTCTTATAAGTATTTCTCTTATCTTCAATATCTCTCTTGATTTCTTCATCCCAGGCTCTTAATCCTTGTTTTCTATTGCAATGTTTCTTCATTCCTATACTCTCGTTTACCATTTCTTTCAGAATATTTGTTAGGTTTTCCCATCCTAATTCAATATTTCTCTCTATTTTATACTTCTTTTCGATTTCAATTAATCTTCTCTGATACAACCATTTGATGATTTGATCTTGTAAGAGTTCGAGTCTGCAGGACATTGGGTTTGACTATATGTTTCTTTTTTCTTAACATTGCTTTAACAATGGGGTGGAAGTCTTGCTGTGTCTACCAGGAGGTGGTGGTCTGGTTCAATCTCATTGGCTCTAAACACTCTTGTGTCAAGTATAAATATATGTACAGTTATGGTCTGTGAAAAGAGATACTTATTTAGATAATATTTGTTTCTGGAAAATGCAGGTGTTTACATCAGAGCATGGTAAATAATCACCATGTAGTATTTTATCGAGTGTTGCTGTAAAAAATTGTTTGACTGTAAACAACATGGTTACACTACTTTTCAAAATTAAGTACTCATAAAAAAACATAAAATTACAGCACCAGCAGTTATTTTAGATGAAAATGTATATCATGAGCTGTGAAAAAATTTATATTCAAGTGAGTGATCTTTTTCCCCATACAGGATCATAATGATAAAGAAACTGATGTTCCTATGGACCAAATATGTGATGAACTGAATAAAAGATTTGCATCTCGGGAGATAGATTCATTGAACACTCTTACCACGGAAAAGTAAGGAAACAAATGTTTTACATAAACATTTTTACTCTCAAAAGATTATTATTTACTAGCTACCAAACCAGATATGTAGCCATAAAACTATAAGTTCTAATTGAAGGAAATTTCCTCTAAGAAATTGTTTGTTGAATACATTAAGTAAAGAGAGAGAGAAAGAGAGATCCAAATTATAAATCCAAGGAAACAAATATTTTCAAATAATTATATGAGTTCAGAAATATTAGAAAATTTCATTTTTTGAACTGTTATGCCATTATTTTTGGCCACCAGTATATTTCAATTAGACAATAAGTTTTCATTTTTCTGATGACTTTTTTTTATTTCATTTTCTTTTTATCCTATTTTCTGCAGTGTCGTTGAGTGGTTCTGGTATTTTGAATGAACATGCTGAAAGTTATTTTAACAAATTTAAATAACAAAGAATTTTTAAAAAATGACTCATCACTCACCAAAGTTTAAAGCTGTGATGAGTGAAAAATATATGTGATAAAAAAAAAAACATACACAATATTTCAGTTTAACACCTTATTCATGTGATAGAGAACGAGCAGTATGGTTCAGGAGGTGTGCACATGCTGAAGTTTCCACATAAGTGAAAAACATGTGACAAATGAAAGCAAATACAGTATTTCGGTTTAATATCTTATTCATCGAATAGGAAATGAGCCATATGGTTAGGGAGGTGTGCACATGCAGAAATTTACCACATGCATCAAGTTTTTGTTTGTCACATATGTTTTTCAGTCATCACAGCCTACAACTTTGGTGAGTGATAAGTCATTTTCCCTATCCTGTGTTATTTATTTAGCGTAAAAGCCATTTCCTTTTTCCTTAGGATCGTTACTGTGCCTAACAGTCATCTTCTGTGTTTGTCCTGCACATTCCTATTTCATTTTCTATTACTTTTTTCTTACCACCTTTCTGCATGCGAGAGACCTCCACGTGTGCAGTTATTATGCCTTTGAAAGCCAATTTAGTGAAAGAATAAGAAATACTGCTGGTGCCCCTGAAAACTAATTGCAATCGCAATTAGGCTAACTCCGCAGAAGGCATACAAGAGTCAAACATGAGTATTAAAACAAATAGCACTCTTCATGACTTAGGCAGCACCCTTCGGGTGTGCCATTTTAACTTAGAGGGATTATCTATTGAGAAAAGCGAAGTCCTGACCAAACTGATGCTCAGTGACCATGTGGACTTTCTGCCAATTCAAGAGACCCACACGCACGATTTCATAGACCTTAAACGCAGAGGCCACATCCCTGGGTATTATAAAGTAGATAGTATCAATCACCAGCAATACGGTATTGCAACAAATGCCAGAAACAATATACGAGGGTGGTCTGAAAAGTTTCCGACCTCATGTGAAGAGGGCAGCACTCGTAAATAAAAGCTAGTGAATTTCGTTGTTTATCTGTTAACAGTTACTCACCAAAGTTTCAGCCATTTTGGATGCGCAGTTGTTATGTAACAGTCGTTTGAGTGAGTTGATGTGAGTGTTTTTGTGAAAATGGACAAAATCGAGTATCGAGCTGTCATTAAATATTTGTTTTTGAAAGGCAATACACCTATGCAGACCAAAGATGAGTTGGATTCTGTGTATGGGGACTCTGCACCATCACTTACCACAGTGAAATGAACGTTTGGGGTGTCAAAAAACTGCAACTACCGACGAAAACATCGCCAAAGTTCACCAATTGGTGCTAGATGACCACCGAATTAAAGTGAGAGAGATAGAAGAGGCTATGAACATTTCAAAAGAACGTGTTGTTACATATTAAATCAACATTTAGGTGTGAGAAAGCTGTCTTCGCGTTGGGTGCCGCGTTTGCCCACATTAGACTGAAACTTGCTCGAATGAACATTTCCAACGCTCTGTTGGCGCAGTTTAGTCGCAATAAATCCATGTTTTGGCGCCGATTAATTACTGTAGATGGAACTTGGATACACCATTATACACCCGAAACAAAAATACAGTCCAAACAATGGACTGCAAAGGGGAACCGGCTCCAAAAAAAGCAAAAACTGTTTTTTTTTTGGCTGGGAAAGTGCTGGCGACTGTTTTTTTGGGATAGTCATGGAGTTATTGTAATTGATTACCTTCAAAAAGGAAAAACCATTACAGGAACATACTACGCATCATTACTTGACAAGCTGGAGGCAGAACTTGCAGAAAAATGGCCACATTTGCAGAAAAAGAAAATCCTGTTTCACCAAGACAACACACCGTCTCACACCTCAGCGGTTGCCATGGCGAAAATTCACGAATTACGGTTTGAACTGCTTGACCATCCGCCTTACTCACCATATCTAGCCCCAAGTGACTTCTTTTTGTTCCCTCATCTAAAAATTGTGCTCAGAGGACAGAGATTTTCATCAAATGAAGAGGCAATCACCTTGCAGAGAAAAACGCCGAGTAGTATTTGGACGAGCTACAGAGATGGGAGCATCGCTGGGAGAAGTGTGTAAAGTTACAAGGAGACTGTGTTGAAAAATAAAAATTTCATAAAAAATGTCTTGTATTTTTGTTAGGTCGGAAACTTTTCAGACCACCCTCGTAATGGATGTGTCCACAGTCGCCAAACAAGATTCAGGCAATGTACAGATAGATGTACAGGCACGTGGCGTGCGTATATCTATAAGTCACCGAATATCTTTTGGTCTGCCTGCCCACTGCCTAATTTGCAGCACCCCACATTGTATGTGGGGGATTTTAATTCCCACAGCCCTGACTAGGGTTACATGGAAGAAGACGAGAATGGTAGGCGGTTGTGTGACTGGATGGAGTTTAATATCTTGGACCTTCACTTTGATGCCAAGAGTAAGAAGACATTCAAGTCAGCCATATGGGGATCAGAGTCTAATCCTGACCTGTGTTTTACAACAAAAACTCCCAATGCTCATGACGGTCTGAGCGTTCAGCGAATTGTCCTTAACGACTTTCCACACAGTCAGCATAGGCCAGTGGTCATTTCATTTGGTATCCATATAAAAAAGTCATAAGATCTGCCCCATCCTCTCGCTGGAACTTTAAGAAAGCAAATTGGGAAGAGTTTACTAGGACTTTGGATAGGCTCCTTGAAAATGTCCCAAGTGCTGTAACATCTTACAAGAAATTTCTGAAAGCTGTGGAAACAGCAGCAAAGCATAACATACCTAAAGGCTACAGATCTGACTATATCCCTGGTTGGAACAATGAGTGCACCCATTTACTCAAGGAGTTCGAAAGAAATGGAGACCACGCCTTAGCGACATGGCTGCTGGAGTCTCTTAACCAACATCGAAAACAACTCTGGCAGGAAACAACTGAAAAGTTAGACTTCACACACTCAAGCCGAAAGGCTTGGTCTTTAATCCGAAAACTGGATGTTGACTACAACCAGAAAGTTATGAAACAGGAAATGTCCTGTAATGTCATAGCCAGTCACCTGCTAAGAACTTCTAAGGTGCCGAGCAATAGAGATACAATTCGACCTGTGAAAAGTGAACTTCATGATGTCAAGAAGCTGATTAAACTAAATGCAGAATATTCAAACCCCTTCACTTTGTCTGAACTGGATGCTACATTAAAGTATATTAGACTCTGCAAAGTCGCGAGAAAATGGTTGCTTGCACTTTTCAATGAAATATTACAGACGTCAAAGTTGCCTCCTGTCTTTAAAAAAGCTAAGGTGATATCTATTGTAAAACAGGATAAAGAAGGAACTGCACCAGAACACTACAGGCCAATTTTTCTCCTCAGCACAGCATATTAGCTGCTTGAAAGAATGGCGCTGGCTCAGATTCACGACGCCATTAATAAAATCATTCCCCAGAGTAGGCTGGGTTCATGCCAAATCATAGCTGTGCTGAGCAGGTTCTGACTCTCGTGACCCATATTGAGACTGGATTTCAAAAGAAACTTAAAACTGGAGCTGTGTTCATCAACCTGTCAGAATCCTATGATACTGTCTGGCGTGAGGGTCTCCTCCTCAAATTCCTAAATGCTGTACCTTGTAAAAAAAAATAGCTGAACACTTGAACAACATGCTGAGTAATCGCAAAATCGAGATCCACTGCGGGGTCCAAAAGAGTTGTTGGCATGTTCTCAACAATGGACTGCCTTAGGGTTCGGTGCTGGCGCCTCTGATTTTAATTTATATATTGCGGACATACCTCAACTAAATTGCAGGAAAATCGAGGAGACCATCCTACATGGAAGCAGCCAGTCTGTGACATAACAACTGTAACTTGTGTGAAGAGTGGAGAAAGGAGTAGGAACCCAACAGCCCACACAATTGTGGGCTTATAAAAGATCTGACAACCTGTGTTCCAGGGTTTGACTTGCCTAGGCGTCTTTGGTGTCAATTGAACAGATTTCGCACAGGTCACGGACTGTGCAATGCAACAACTCATAAATGGGGTCTCCGTGCAGATTCGTTGTGTGACTGTGGGGGTATACAAACTGCTGACCACATTGTGATGGACTGTCCAGCAAGATGATTATCTGGAGGCCTTCTCACACTGCATCAAGCTGGACCAGCTGTCAGAAGATGGCTTGAATTTATAGATATAGTTATTTGATTGTACATGTCTTTTGTTGTACTTGGCATACGATATTAATAATAAACCACATTTCTCTTTTTTTGTCTAATTGTTTATATGTTTCACCAACTATTTTCACAATACTTTGTTTCTCTCGGCATTCCAGCCATTCTGTTGTTTACTTTCGGCATCGGATCACAATCCGACAATAGCCATGTGTCCCGTATTTATTTGTATGTAAGTCTGTCTGTTATCCTGCCGTTTTTATAATCTTTCATTATTAACTTACAGAATTTTTCCTTTCAAAACCACTTGCCTGTGGCCACATAAATTTTAGGTCATTTCTGTCCCAGAGTCAGTTTTTCGTTTTTGTGTTTCCAGGCTGCGCTCAATTGTCGTTTTTGGCCTACAATCACCGTCTGCTTTCTTCCAGTGCCAGGAACACAATACAATTATATCCTATGTGTCTTTTATTTACCAATAAATATTCTTTGTTTTTTCCCAGATTATTGTTTTCTCTCAAAATTAACCTACAAAACATTTGTGTTTTAGAACACCTTTCCCGTGTTAGTTAATTATCTGGGATATTTTTATCCTTGCAATTTTCATTTAAATAGCTCTTCCAAAGCCTTCATAGACTCCTTGTATTTTCTTGGTTGCACTCACCGTTTTTGGCATTTTAAGTTTTTTGTTTTTTTATTTTTTCCTCTTAATAATTGTTATTTCACCGGACCATGTATCTCAGTAAGGTGGTAGTTTTACAATCCTCATGGGTTTCTCCCAACATGTTGCTTTCAGAAATCTATCTTTCCTGTTACCATTTACATGCCTCACATCTCTCCAGACTAAACTCAAATGTTCTATTCCTTCAGTCTCGCATCTACCTGAATATTCAGCCAAATCATTCAAACATAAAACTCCTGGTTTCAAGTTGCCCCCCACAAATTCACCCATCTCTCCATAATTTCCATTTCACACAATCCATTACCTCACCCACCTGTTGTCCAACAGTGTATTCACATGACTTATCAACATTCCATTCAACTTGACTCCCTCCAAAAAATCATCTGCCTTTCATCCCCTCACCTCATTCATCATGTGTAGCAGATGCTGGCACAATGCAGACAGAGGTAGGCCCAACAAACACAAAAGCACCTGTGCAAGATATCAGCTCCAGTAAGGAGCTATTTATCTCTAGGCCTGTGCCTCTCATATCAACACTCCAGTCCCCGCACACAACACACTAACTGCACGCCTAATTGCCAGAGTCATATGATAAAGTTCGGCATGTTGTAACGCTTATCGTTGATTTGAAGACTGATTATAATTATGAATAACTCATTTCTTTCGATCCAAACATTTATCGTTTATTATACAGGGCATTCGCCGGAAAACGCTACCCTCCCAGTCTGTTGCCGTCGGCAACTTGCTCGGTCATTCGAGCCAGCAGCTCCCGCCACACGGCACCGTGAATCACCACACTGTTTAACACCTCCGCTGCCCCAACAGTGCAGTGACGCAGTATAATGGGACCCTTACATTGTTAAGAACGGTTTCTTTGCATTGTAGCTAGTTTGTGACTTCAGTCTCTTATTAATCAGTGTTGTGAATAAACGTTTCTTTGCGGTTTGGCTGGTTTGGGGCTTCATACTCTTACTAATCTGTACCGTGTTTGAGTGTGAGTAAAATTATGGTACGTTACAGTTTGCAACAAACAATATTTCTCTACGATACATATGTGAAGAAGAAGTCGTTTAAAAAGTGTCGCAGTAAATTTCGTCGCGAATTTCCTGGCGCTTTACTGCCAGCTAAATCAACAATTCTGCGTCTGGTTAAAAAAGTAAGAGAAACGGGTTCATTTTTTAACAAAAAGAGACTGTCGGTCAACCGTATTCTCACAGAGGAGAAAATTGACGATATCGCTTTTCGACTAGAACAGTCACCCAAAAAATCATTAAGTCAGTTAGGGCAGCGTGTGTCTCGAAATATGTTCAGAAGATGTGAAATGTGCATTACACAAGAGGGTCAACACTTCCAGCATCTTTTATAAGGTAAGCTAATGAATTATGTCACATTTAAATGAATCGCTAATTGCAGAAAGGGAACATGTCCATTTCGTAAAAAAAAACTTTTTTTCCGGAAAAGGCATCTTTCAACTTAGCCCTTTCGTTCTCTGCAGAAAGTCACTTAAAAAAACATATAAATAATATGCTTCTCATCCCAAACAAACACGAAATGTAATACTGAGTAGTCTACCGTACGAACGTAATACAGTTTTTTGTCATGTCCCTAAAACTTATCAAACTGGACATGTTCCCTTTCTGCATTTAGCGATTCAAATGCTTAGCACATACAAGTTTATGAAGCGTAATTATTATGAAATAGTCCGCGGCCGACGGTCGAACAATGCCCGAAGCTGACCGCTCGCTCGCCGGGAGCAGTTTCTTCCTTGTAGCGCTAACAGTGGGTTGCGTTTCCCGGCGAACGCCCTGTATATTATTTGAATCTACTGGGGATTACAATGAAATTGGTTACTCTCAGAAGATGCAGGTTCGTGTTTTGGCAATGATTATCTCGAGCATTCAATCTACTCATCTACTCTGATAACTAACATCTCTCGAGTCCTAATCTCCATAGCAACTAATATCTTATTGCTTTTTCTCTCTAAGAGTATACATATTATTAATTCCTATCTACTCTCAGAAATCAAAAATATAATTTTGTTATGAAAATATTTCTGTTTTGTACTCCTCCTGAACCGTATGGATCATTCCCTATAACATGAGTAAGGTGTTAAACAAAAATATTATACAATTTTTTGTTTGCCACATGTGTTTTTCTCTGGTCACAGCCTTTAACTTTGGTGAGTGATGAATCATTTTCCATATGCTTTATTATTTATATTGCCTAAAACCTGTTATCCTTTTTCTTAGTATCATTTAGCAAATGTAAAATGCTAATTGGTAAAGATAAGTTGTAAAATCTAGTAGAAGCATTACAAAATCAAAGTTGAAGTCAGACTTGGAAAATGGGGGAAAAGATAGTTTCATTGGAAGGAAACATTGTTTGTTAATGTGTTGATCTTAAACATTTAAAAGCATAAAATAGTTTGTAGATAATAAATATGCATTTAAAGAATAACTGATTGTCTTATTAACAACTCCTACTCCATCTTAGAATTTGTACAAAAGAACTAATTGTATCCAATGTGCCTTTTGAAAAATTCAGTTGTAAATTTTAATATTTTTTAATATACTTTTTCCATATGACTATGGAGTTAGGTTGCCCATATAAACGATATAGTAGTTTACAGTATGGGAGACGAGATTCTTATCAATGCATTTAATATGTCAAATAATACATACATGTGTAAGTTACATTATATTGAAACATTGCAACAATCTGACTGTCAATATTACTGTCTTACTGTCAGCTTCACGTATTTCTGCGAGCGGCAATGTCATCTGTGTATTTGTACGCCTCGCCAACTGTGTACTATCTTTGTTTATCGTTGCCATGGTTACTCGTCAGCGAGCATCGTTGCTACTGCGCTAGCAGCCGCCGCGACGACGACGGAACTGCGCAGACAACTGCTAAGGCCATGATGTGTTTCCACCACACCAGCCCCCCCCCCCCCCCCCACGGAGTTGATGAGGCTACGGCCGAAGATGTTTAAGGAACCTTACCCGGCGCCCGGATCTTGTGGTTCTCAGGTTGTCCAGCGTATCGTGATCTGTAGTTGTCTTTGCTTTGTTGATTGATGTACTAGGTAGTTCTGTCACAGCACTACGTTCGATGTTAGGACAATCGCTATTGAGCAGATAGGCAGGTTTCACTCTTTCTATGCTGACACATACCAGTTTATCTTTGTTCAAAACAGTTAAAGTTCTATCAGGCGGTGTGGCCCAGTATATGGTGGCTGCAGGGCACCACGTACTGAATCATCCCGAAGAAACATGTGAGTGCAAATTTCAAGGTCCTTGAAAACAAAGTTCGAACTGTGACCATGTTTTTGTGGCTGGTGTTGGACGTAGTCTGCACAATTGTTGACGTAGCTAGCCCATGCAGTCGGATGTATCTTTCAGATGTTCTTTTGTTGCGTTGCATAGTAATTCACCCGGGAGCTAATGACCCCGCTGTCGACGCGCCCTAAAGCAACAACAACAACAATTCACCCGGTAGGCGTAGTGGTTCGCCGTACACAAGTTCGGCAGAAGAGGTGCTGAGGTCTTCTTTGTAGGCACTACGAATACCGAGACGAACGATGGGTAGGGCTTGCAGCCAGGACATACTGGGATGGCACATAATAGCTGCTTTGAGTTGACGATGGAATCTCTCCACCAAGCCCGTTGAGCAGGGGTGCCAGCCAGTGGTGCGGGTTCTTAGCATTCCAGTCAAGAGTCCCAGGTTCCGGAGCAGTACAGATTCAAACTGCCTGCCTTGGTCGGTAGTAATACGTAGAGGTGATCAAAATCATGAAATCCAACATGCTACGAATGTGTTGGCAACGTCCTCTGCAGTGATGCGTTCTAAAGGCCAGACCTCTGGCCAGCGAGTAAATCTATCGATGGCTGTTAGGTAATAACGATAGTTTCCTGATGCTGGAAGTGGTCCGATTATGTCCAAATAATCATGTTGAAACTGGGCAGATGGAATTGTAAAGTTTCCGACTGGTGCATTTGTGTGACGCGTAACTTTGGCGCGCTGACAATCTTGACAGACCCGGACCCATGTGCGTCAATCTTTCGCCATGTTAGGCCATACGAATCGTTCTGATACCAAACGAGTGGTAGCTCTGGCGCCGGGATGACTCTGGCCGTGAACGGACGAAAAAGCTTCTTTCCGGAATGATGTGGTGTTAAAGAGCCTGGGTTTTCAAGTTGAGGTGTCACAGAAGTGGATAGTGGTACTGCCAGGTATCGGAACTTGCTCCAAGCAAAGTGATGTTTTGCCGTTGATGAAAGAACGAATTTCCGGATCGTCCTTCTGAGAGAGTGCCAAAGCGGGAAAGTTCAAGCTTCTGTCTGCGATTCCGTCGACCCAGGACAGTGCGTCTGCGACTACATTGGAAGAACCTTCAATGTGTTCAATAGTGGTAGTGAACTGCGCAATGAACGATAATTGATTCAGTTGCACAGGCGGGAATTTGTCACGGCGTTGTTGAAACGCGTACGTAAGTGACTTGTCATCGGTGTAAATTGTAACCTGATGGGCTTCCAAGATTTGCCAAAAGTGTTGGACGGCTTCGTAGATAGTGAGTAACTCGTGATAGTATGCTGGCCATTCTGTTTGCTTTGGTGAAAGCTTCTTAGAAAAGATGGCTAAAGGCTACCACGTAGCATTTATGTGCTGTTGTAGACAAGCCCCTACAGCTGTGTTGGAAGCATCAGTAAACAGTCCTAGAGGTGCGTTGAGATCAGGATGAACTACTAGTGTCGATTTGGCGAGGCTGGCTTTGCAGGCATTGACGTGCTTTCCAGGTTCGGATTCCAAGGTACAGGTTGAGAGCCTCATAGGTTGGATACTGCCGAGTGGAGAGAAGCCTGGCATTCTGCTGCTGAAGGTAGGAAATGGCGGTAAAAGTTCACCATTCCCAATAAGCGTCTGAGTTCATGTACTGTCTGTGGGAGGGGGAAGTTTTGCAGGGCACTGATCCGATCTGGTAGTGGTCGAGAGCTGGCGGCAGAGACTTCGTATCCCAAGAATGTAACACTTGGAGAGACTAAAACACTCTTACAAGCGTTAACGAGAATTCCATAAGATGACAGCCTTTGGAAGAGTGATCACAGATGGCGCTCGTGTTCTTCAGGGCTCTTAGAGAATACCAATATGTCATCTACATAGGTGAAGTCTAAACCAGATAGGACTTCATCAATGAATCGCTGAAAGATTTGACCGCAACCCAAAAGACATAAACGGAAACTCAAAAAGTCCAAACGGTGTAATAATTGCTTTCTTTGGAATGTCATCTGGGTTCACAGGAACCTGAGTGTAGGCTTTGACTAGGTCGATGACTGAGAAGATAGTGCGTCCACGCATTGGTTTCTGGAATCATGGAGATGGTGAGGTGGATACCTATCTGGAATTGTCTGTTCATTGAGAGCTCGATAGTCTCCACAGGGACACCAACCCTTGTCTTTCTTTGGGACCAGGTGGAGAGGCGAGGACCATGGTCCCTCTGAGCGGCGCGCTGTGCCCTCCATTAACATTGCTTCGAACTCTTTCTTAGCAATCTGAAGACGGTCTGGAGCGAGGCGACGAGCACGACAAGAGACAAGTGAGCCTGGGGTTGTACGGATGAAATGTATGGTAGAGTGCTTTATTTCTCTCGGCATTCCAGGTTGGCGTGTGAGATCTGGGAAATCTTGCAATATTTCATGAAAAACAGTTGTGGCATTTAGTGATTTCACACTAGGTTGCTTCCAGTTAGCCAGCTGTACAGGCACTGACAATCCTGTCAAGCTGTCAATGATACACTTGTTGTGACAATCCGGGAGCAAGTGATAGTGTGCAAGGAACTCGGAGCCTATGATAGGAACGGATACATCATCTATTATAAATCTCCGAGATAAATCGCGCCGCAAGCCGAGGTTCAGCTTAAGAAACAAAGTGCCATAGGTGTGAACAGTAGAGTCATTTGCCGCCACAATTTCGTATTTGTTGCGTTGATGACGCCCCTTTACAAAATTTTTTGGGAAACAGCATAAATCAGAACCAGTATCGATTAAATATTTTTGTCTGCTATCTCTGTCAAAGACAAAGAGGTGGTTACCACCTGTTGGGCAGCCGTTGGCATTTAACTGGAAGTTACATGGTTGTTGGCATTTGCGAGCTTGGCCGTGAAAACGGTGGTGGTACCAGCAAACCTGAGAGGGATCAGTACATGGTGAAGAATTGCGGCTGTTGTGAGCGTGGTGTGGCTTCGGGGGCTGACTTCGAGAATGAGAATGTATGCGAAATGAGGCTTGCAATGTAACCAACTGCTGCGAAAGTTCTTCGATGTGATTTGCAAGCTAACTTACCTTGGTATTAGCAGGTAGCATGCCGATAGCATTAACATCGGTGTGCAGAGCAGGTGTAGAACTTCCATAATTTGGCGGCTAGTATTGCAAATTTGTCTAGTAGTGTGTCGGCTTGAGTTTGCAAAATAGCTTGTACCTTTGACGGTAGGTGCTGGATCCATAATTGCCGGAGGAGATTGTCTTGCACTTGAGTGGCACCAGCTAGTGATCTTAAGTGTCTTAAAAACTGGGATGGTTTTCGGTCACCAAGTTCTTCCTCCATTAACAACTGGCGAACTCGCTGCTCCTCTGATGCAAAGAGGCAACAAATTAACTCGTTACGCAAGTGTTCATATGCATTTTCAGGAGGTGGATTTATTATAATATCTTCAACTTCGGCCACATAGCGGTTGTCCAGCTGTGAAATTATATAAGCGTACTTCATCGAATCTTGCATAATGCCCGCAATGCCAAATTGTGCAAACCACAGTGCCGCTTTGTCCGGCCAGAAAACTGGCAATTTCACAGCAAGACAGTTAACAGATGTGCCGACCTGCGAAACTGTAGATTGCGGGAGTTGCTGTTGAAGCATTTGCTGTCGCAGAATGTGATTTTCCTCCTGTAGCTGGCGCAGTTGTTCTTGAAGTTCGTCCATCGATCAGAAAAGTTCAGATTTTTCATTGTCAGGGTCACCAATTATGGAGTTAGGTTGCCCATATAAACGATATAGTAGTTTACAATATGGGAGACGAGATTCTTATCAATGCATTTAATATGTCAAATAATATATACATGTGTATGTTACATTATATTGAAACATTGCAACAATCTGACTGTCAATATTACTGTCGGCTTCACGTATTTCTGCGAGGGACAATGTCGTCTGTGTATTCATACACCTCGCCAACTATGTACTATCTTTGTTTATCGTTGCCACAGTTACTCGTCAGCGAGCATCGTTACTACTGCGCTAGCAGCCGCAGCGACAACGACGGAACTGCGCTGACAACTGCTAAAGCCATGATGTGTTTCCGCCACATAACTATTAATCTTGTTTGTGTATATATTAACCTTGACATCTTCCATATCCCAGAGGTCCTTCCTCATCAAGTATCCATGGAATAAGCACAATAAATATATAGTAGAAATGCACATGTGAAGAAATAAATTTTCTTAGTAAGGTCCTTCTTCAGTAAGAAGTTTGTTTATATTATTACATCTCTGAAGTAACTGGAAATGTTGACTTAAGTGTGCAAGCAGCTGGGTGACATAGAATGGGGTAGAGAGTTATATAACAGAGACAATCCTTGTGCCTCACACACAGGCTTCTTGCGTGTTTCCACAACTTTTCTAGTAAATGCAGTCATGTAAACATTTTCCTTACTGAAATAAGACCTTACAATAATGGAAAAGTGATAAATTATTATTGTAAGTGTAACTGTCTGTACAATTGAATTTTAACTGTACAGTTTGTCTCTACCTGGCTCATTGGACCAGGTCATAGCAGCACTATGATGAGGTCTGGTTCCGGCCATTAAGTTAGCTGCTTCAAGCCCGGGTGGTGAAGCAAATTGTCACCATTCATGGTTTGACCAGCAGGGTAAGAGATGTATCGTGCATAGTTTTTAATCACCAGATGGTATATCCACATCCTGGGTCAAATCCTAAATTTCTCCATTGTGTGAAGGAATACGATTCTAATACATGATTTTTTGGATTGCAACATTAATCTTTGTGGTGTCCATGGTGACTTCCAGAATGTACAGCTGGAATGGGTGGCACCTGGTTTAACACCCTCTCTCCCTACATCTTCATCTACATAGCACAATACACTAAAAAAGTCATCTGCATACATGCAGCTATTGTTACTCCAAAAGGATCTGGCTATCGTACCTCTGTAACTTATTTCCTGTAATATTATTGTTTAGTCACTAACTTTGTATCTTACAGTTTGGAATTTCAGATGTTTTGCAGACACACTTGATTCATCTGATTAACAATACTAGTAGTGCTGTGTAATTTAATCCATCCCACACTTCTGGCAATTACATTGATATCTCTGCTGTGCTTTCTATTTTATCTTTTGTTGCTCATTTAGATTGAAGCCCTCTGATGACTCAATTGCATCATCTTTCCAGACAGTTTCTTTGCATAATCAAGTGTATTGGAGTTCTTTTAATGTCTTAGGTGTAGGAAGGTTTTTAATGTTTTTGGTGGTATGTGCAGTGGCTTTCCATCATCTTATTTTTGATAGCATATGCAAATATATGTCATATTTTCTATTGAAAAAATATTACAATACTACTTATCAATTACATTTAATTCAATGTTTCTTCTTGATAAAATAACATTCATCTCATTTGTCTGGCTCCCATTCTCCCAACACATTTCTTTGTGAGTGCTGACTCTTTTATTAGCTGGTAATGTCACTGAAAGGAGACCTAGTCATGGTGGATTTTGACAGCCTATGCCGAAACTGCTCCCAACTATAGTACAACCATGTGAAAAATGATCTGTGCTTTCATGAAGAGTGTTTTGAAGAAGCTTTTTATTTCAAGCCTGAAGATGAATAATAGTTTGTTTTCTTGGTAGGAGATTGTACTTGTCAAGCAGACTCTCTTCAATCAAGGAGGAGAGAAGGAATAACTTTGAGTGAAATGTGTATGAAATTTAGCCAGTAAATAAATATTAAAAATATACCATCAAGAATGGACAAGAAATTGGTATTGTGTATGGGTGGTTTGCCTCTGTAGCAAGAGAAGTGTGCCAGGGTAGAACCAGCAGAACAATATTTTTAGAAGATTGTCACTTTTTTACCATTTCTAAACTGGTTGTTATTTATATGTTTCATTGATTATTTATTTTTTGTCTACTTCTTTGTTTTCAAGAATAGGTCTGACCCATTTAATTTCAAATCAGACAGTGTCAGTTGACCAATTTCAACTTTTCAAACAATTATAGTAGATAATCATATTTATGTTAAGAAATACCCCCAGAAGGATTATCCAAGAAAATGTTATTTGCCTTAGTTGTGGCTCCTCAAAATTTGGGTATAAATCCATTAACTTTTTTAACTTAGTCCACAGTCCGAAGGTTGGTTGGATCCTCCCGCAAGAGGCATACTAAGCCATTGTGTCAGAGGTAGGACAGCCAGTTCCTTTCCTCTGGGACCTACAGTTTAACGTGGAATCCGAACCACGGAGCATCCTGGAGTAGCTCTTATGATCAATCACAACTGCGCCTGCCGGGATTCGAACCCGGGACCAGAGCAGCGAATGTTTTGAAAGCAAGCGCCTTAACCACTGAGCTACCAGAACACTCCATACATTTTGAAAATCATGCAATACTTAATATGTTTAATTGCATATAGCTTAAAAACTATAAGAGCTAGAAAGTTGAATTTACTTTTGTTTTGAAGCTGTGGAGATGGACTTCAACGTAGAATTCAAGAATTAAGCACAAATTAATCAAAAATTACATATTTAATGGGGAACATTTTTTATAATTTTAATAATTCTTTCTCATACAAAAGGAAGTTGAGTCATTTTGTTAACAATGGCAATTTATTCCCCTCATAGGGTTTACTTGCTCATAAATTTATTTCTAGACCATGATGAATTTGGCTCATACAACAGATTGTTCAGATATCCTGAAATACCAAAATTTCACATTTTTAAGCAACCATAAATAACCTCAGGAAAAAAAAAAAAAAAATCTGAAAATCTGGCCAGATAATGTCCTGTTAGCTTCTAGTTGAGTCTTGTAGCCAGATTGTTGCATTTTTTTCTTTGTATAGCTACTACATTTTAAAATAATAATAATAATTCAGATCCTATGAATCTTTATTGCATCACATGATTATAAATTAAAATTATTTTAAAACAGAAGATACTACTTTTGAGCAGCTACAGTGACTTAAATAAGGATGCTAAATCTTTCATTTTCTACAAAGGCATATGGATTTTTAGGCAAATTTCAAAGGGCCATAACTCTGACTTTTTCTTGGAAAATACTTTTGGGATATTTCATAACTCTAATATGATTACCTAATATAATTTTTTCAAAAAAATTGCTGATGGTCAACTGACACATTTTTGGGTAGGGGCTGTCTGATTTGTGATGGAATGGGTCTTCTCTTTTCAGCAGAATGAAACTTTGACCATGTAAAAATCCAAATTTTTATGAACAAGACTTAATAACCAAATTTAATTTCTAATATAAACACTCTTAACCTCTAAGTTAAGTTTTCATTTGTGTTAATTCTTATAGCTGGCCACATGAAGCTGGTTTACAATCAAAGGCTTCCGCAGCCAGAGTTAGTTGATTCTTGGCTGTCCGGGTGACGAATGATTCGTGTAGCCGACTGCCCTGGAAGAAGAAATGCCCTGGTAGAAGACCACAGAAAGATGGTTGAAACATCGGCTTCACGAATCAAGACGTGGCGTCACTCAGACAGCCAAGAATCAATCAAAGACATATTGCAAATATGATTTAAAACTTGAGCTTCTCATTATTCCAAACTTTTCTTGGCATTTTGATTAGGAGATGAATGTTCAAATATTTATGAAGTGGTAAGATTTTTTCTCAAGTGTTGGTTTCCTTTCTTTTGTTTCAGGAAATTTCCAGAAGGTAATCAACTGAAGGAACATATGGAAGAAATGATACCTGAACCTCATGTACCTTTGGAGAAAGTACCTGAAGTACAAACAGAAATTCATGAAATAATACATGTTCCTGAAAATCCCGAAGTTTCTGATAAAAATCAGGAGTCAGTTTCTGCTCCACCAATAAAAGACCTTCAGTTAGTTGAAGTTGCTCAAAGTGAATGTATTCCTGAAAATACAAAGCCTGATGAAGATGCAATTAAAAGCAACCTGGATTCTTCAAAAATGGCATTAATGGCATTTGATAAAAATGTAACTGAAGAACCACAGGGAGATCATGACAAATATGCATCTGTTGGGCAGTTATCATCGAATTTTGCTGAAGGGCAGAGACCAGAAATACCAGTAACCAGGAATCGACGGCGGCAGAATTCAGTATGTGGTTCCTGTTTTTTTACCCATAGTTCACTCAGTCCTTATATGTTGATGAATTAATAAAATTAACTGAAATGGAAACCAGTTTTTAAAAATATCAATGAAAGGAAGCTGAAGAATAACAAAACTTAGTGGGAAAATAATGTTTTGGGTGTATTTTAAGGTTTTGTATTCAGCAAATGAAAAATTTAAATCCATTATCCTGCTATTGTGATAATTGTTGGTAGAATTATGTCAACAGTCTGAATTATTTTATCTTGTGGAATTTGAAATCAACATATTTAACCTTAAAGCTTAATTGTTTTCACACCTGAAATTTCATTTGTTTATTTGGGTATTGAGCTGGATTATGTTGATACTAAATCATAATAACATTTCACTCGAAGCTTCCATTCATACTAGGCTGAGTTCAGATTAATTCATAACCAAATATTTTCTGCTCATCACCAAATAAAACAATCTAAAGAAGATGATATATTTCTGGTGTGGACTGGAAGTTATTCTTCTTTGTTTCCATTTTCATAGCAGTGTTTTCTATAATGATACAAAACAATTTTTCATGGTTTACTCAGTCTCTCTATTGATATTTAAATATTTCCATCACTTCCTGGATTATCAATAATAAATAGTCTTCTGCTTTTGCCAATACTTTTGTTTCTGTCCATAAAACTTCATGTGCTCTTCCAAAATATGTTACACAGCAGTATGATTCAGCGGGTTGGCCTATTTATATATGTCATTGGTGTTCTTTATTTTCATTTGGTCCGGCCTCTTTGTTTCTTCTATGTACGTCTTTCCACAATGATATGTCACGGACAGGAGTTTTAACCAATCTGATTATTTGTTTGATCCAATTTTTACCATAGAAAATTAGTTTAAAGTAATCAGTATCATCCAGCTATACATGTGACTCCTTTTATATAAGGCAACAAGACTTTTTAAATTTTAGCCTTGTCTGTCTCAGTTTTGATTCTTGTTTGCGAATTCTCCAAAACAATGGCAATAGTAGACGTTCGTATCACACGTCCTTTCCTGCATCGAGGATCAAAACAGAGAATTCAAAAATAGCGTTGTTGTTAAAGGAGTCACAAGTTGAATAGGATTATTACTAATAAGGCATATCAATAACCAATATATATTATAAAAGTAAGTGTACAATGTGCGTGCCACTAAAACTCAAAACCGAGTCCCAGTACGATCAAGTGACTGATATGGTGTGGTAGCCCTCTATTCCTTATCCATGAAAAAGGTTCCTGTTTTTACCTGAGGAGCATACTGTTGAAAATATAAGGACTGGAAGTTTTGCCCTCTAGAAGTTTATAGAACAGTCCAGAACATTTGAGAGTATTCGAGATCATTCCCCAACATTCCAGAATATTCCAGTATGTTCCCGAACGTTCCAGAACATACATATTTGGGTTGGACTAACCATTGGTGGTAGTATATAAAGCAAGATCCGCCGTGGGTTTGAACGTCAATTTCTTATCAGTGACGAACAGAAAAACTGGAAAAGAAGTGAAAATTCCAAAGTAGTGCTGTGTGTGAATAAAAACAAACAGTGAAGAAAGTTCCCTTTTTTACCTGAAGGGTACCTGTTCAAGATATGTGGACTGAACTGTGAATATTCAAAGTTTGTTATTAAAAAGTTGATCTGATTTATATTTTATACAATGCCAAAACTTTAAAAAAAAAAAAAAAAAAAAAAAAAAAAAAAAAAAAAAAAAAAAAAAAAAAAAAAAACAGGAGATCATGCCAGTTCTGAAGCAAAACGGTGAAAACAAAAAGAACGGAGAAAAAAACAAAACAGTCGAAGAGTGAGAGGCACGTTTACGTTCATAGCGAACGATAATGAGCACCGTGAGAAGCAGAGAAACCGAAGAACAACCAAATGAACGAATTAAAGAATCAAGAATTGCGACACAATCTTATACTAAAAAACTGTGAACCCAAGCCACCCACGGAAATTTCACCCTACGAGAAGTGTGGACGAGGACAAGTAAACAGTACAACCTATCAAATGAAGCATTCCACCATGACCCAACAAAAGAATATAACAAACACATTGTAATCGGAAAAATTGATAACAGCTGCTAATTTTGCAATGCGAAAAAAATTCAGTAAAGAAACACCAGGATTCTGTTGCATGACTGGAAAAATTTGATAGCCACCTCCGCTGCAATTTCTACATTATATGACAGGGGAAACTCCAGAATTGAAACACTTTCTTCAAAATATAAAAGCGTACAACGCCTGCTTCCAAATGACTTGTCACTTCAATCAATACTAACAGAGATGAAATTGATAATGCTTTTTTCATCCAAGGACAAATCTATCACAAAATGGGATAATTACTACCACTACACAACGAAGACCATAAATCCACAGAATACCATTGATCTCTATTGAATTTTAAAAAAATGCAGTTTAAAATCAAATAAGCCTACAGATTCACAATTAACAAAGCGCAAGAAAAAACTTCAAAACATTGCGGCATCAACCGCGAAGACTCCTGCTTCTCTCACCGTCAACTATACATTGCTTGCTCTCGAGTAGGAAATTCGAAAAATTTGTACATACATTCCCCAGATAACATAATGAAAAATGATGTTTATAAACAAGTATTGTAAATAGATAGAATACGTTTTTCAATAAATTTCAATTTACCTCCTATAGTTTAAAGTCTATCCTTTTATTCCAGCTACTACACAATCTCATATCAACTCCCTGAGTGAAGACGGGTACCCAGCTAGTTTTTAAATAATACCAAACAAATAATCAGATCACTCAAAGACCTTGTCCATTAAATCAAGTCCAGACGTATGCAAAATTACATCAATGTGGAAAGATATATAGAGTAAAACAAATTGACCTATCAAAATAAGAATCTAAGAACGTCAGAAACATACCAGATAAATTCAACCCTAAATTTGGCTGTTGTGAGACACTTTTTTGAAGAACAACACAAAGTATTATGGACAGAGACAAAGGTTTTCCAAAACCAAAGCCTATTTTTCATTGATAGTCTGGGATGAGGTGAAAATATTTAAACAGACAGAGGGTACAGACTGAGTGAGGCTTGGAAATGAGTTTAGTATGACTGTGGAAAATGCTGTCCTGAAATTAGAAACAAAATAGAATAAAAACATCAGTAGTCCAGTGTAAAAACATAATATCTCTAGAATGACTCTAGCAGCATCAATAGTCCAGTGTAAAAACATAATGTCTCTAGAATGTCTCTAGCTTGTTATGTTTTGTTAACAACCTGAAAATATTTAGTTGCGATTGAATCTGAATTCATACTTGAATATACCTGGAGGCTTTGGATGAAATGTTTCCATAACTCAACATCAGCACAATGCAACCCAATGGCTTGAATAATAATAATAAAAAATATCTATTTAAATCCCATTTTATAGCTTGTATTGTTAATCTCTGAGTTAAATTTAATTTTTTTAATAAACAGTAATATTAATCAAGTTTCATGTAGCCAATGGTTTGTATCATTTTGAATTATTATTTCATTTTCTTGCAATTTAGTGTAAAAACAAACACTATTCTGTAAAAGCTTCATTGTAAATCCTACAGCATTGCTGTGCATCCTATTATATAAAATGCTAATCTGGAGTCTGTGTATGTCATCTATAGCTACTATAGCTATTGGCTAGAGAACGGTCACGTCCCAGCCTTCACTCGCGAATCAACAGCCACCATTTTACATTCGTTCCATCATCTTGTTTTTTGTTTATTTACAACCAGATGCAGAAATTCATGTAAGGTGAAGGGGATTCAATATTTATGCTATTTTATCTGTATCAGTTAGACACAGAAATTTATGTAAGGAAAAGGGGATTCGGTATTTGCGCTATTTTATCTCCATCAGTTAGACGCATAAAATTATGTAAGGAGAAGGCGATTCATTATTTATGCTATTTTATCTGTATCAGTTATAATCACTAGGTTAAACCATAAGGGAGCGTGCATAAACCACGTAGCTCCATTTTGGCCTACTGTGAACCCCCCTTCCCCCCACGTAGCCTTACGTGGCTTTTGCCTCTACCCTCCCCCTCCCCCCCACGTAGCACGTAGCTTTTTTCCCTTTTGATTCCAGAAGACATTTTGTACTGTTTTCTCATGTCAAACGTTTGTAAATTATATAAGGAGATAATTAACTGAGGGAAATAAATATTCACATGCTGTTGTGAGTTCTGTTCATCATTTTAACTGTGAAAAATGTTATAAAAGGAAAGCTACGTGGCCCGGCTTGCAACCCCCCCCCCTTCCCCCCACGTAGCCCAGCGTAGCCTTCCAGCCAACCCCTCCCCCCCCCCCCCTGGAGCGAGCCACGTGGTTTGTGCACTCTCCCTAACCTAAGAATTTTTTTGGCAGACGATAAGAAACAATGAAGTTTATTATTAAAGACTCGGAAAATCATATATGAAATGTATTAGTCAAATAAATAACAGTTATCCATTTTCGAAATTATAGTCTCCATCATCTAAAGAAAAATGCATTTATTTATGTAAAATCGTAACCAAATACTCTGATAATCTAACCAGAGTAATGTATTCAAATAACGAAAGATATCATTAAAATGACTTATTCATTTCTCCTTATAAGCTTTTCCATAATAAATTCCTACTACCATTATATATGATACCCTTAGTTTTTCATACATACATCTGTTAGCTATTAAATGAGATTTAAGATAACTTTTTTATTAGATTTAAATCTTCAAGGATATGACTATTTACTGTATAAGTGATGTGACACTCGCAAGTCAACAACAATATTATTGCCGGAAAATAGCAGTGAGCAGAGATATTAGAAATATGGAGAGCTGGGGAAAAAATTAATGCAAGGCAATTACATGTCACAAAGTTACAATTAGTACATTCGTTTAAATTTACATATTGCTTTTTGTTTATCTACGACAACCAGATGCAAAAATTCATGCAAGGAGAAGGGTATTCTATGTTTACGTTATATTACCTGTATCAGCTAAAAGTACTAGGTTAAAAAATAACCTAAGAATTTTTTTGGCAGAAGATAAGACACAATGAAGTTTATTAAAAACTCAGAGAAAGTTTACACGAAATGTATGAATCGCGACATATATCATTCAAATAAATGACAGTTTTCCGTTTTTGATATTATACTTTCTGTCATTTAAAGTAAAATAAAGTAAAGTAAATAAATGAGGATTACTGGAGATTGCGATTCCGCCAGGAATTGCCGTGGTAAAACGCAAGAATCCTCTAAATTTCTGCTTGAAAATAATGGTGGTCTACAGGCTGTATTACAACGAAATCACCGAGCGTGGTGGGTGAACGGTTAACGTTCTGGCCTCGCATTCGGGAGGACGCGGGTTCGAATCCCCTTCCGGGCATCCAGATTTGGGTTTTCCATGGTTTCCCCAAATCACTCCAGGCGAATGCCGGGATGCTTCCTTTAAAAAGGCCATGGCCGAATTCCTTCCCTTTCCTTGCCCTAATCCCCTCCAGCCTCTAATGACCGCGCTGTCGACGAGGCGTAAGGCCCAAGCAAAAAAAAAAAAAAAAAATACAACGAAATTACTGCTTGAATATAATATATCTTGCGATTGACTACAGCAGTATAATGACGTCATTACTGAATATTATTTTGGCAGAATTGTGATCTCCAGTAGACCCAATCGTTATTCATTTATCCTTAGAAGCTTTTCCTGAATAAATTCCTACTACCAGGTGATGCCTGTCATTATTCATATGAGAGAAATAGAAGCTATGATTTTCGAAAGCAATATTAGTGAAGGTTGTGGTTAAGTTGACCAGAATCCCCACTGACACATTTTGCTATAGCATAATTCACTCTGAATTGAGTTTCACAAACCAATTAACTGCTTTCATAAGCAACATGTTACTGAAGGTATTAATTAATGTGGGTGAAAGTAGTTCCATATGTATCATGCTGAATTGTACCTGGACCAGGAATAAAACTGATATACATGGATAGCAAAAATTTTCAGGATTCCTAATTTGTTTTTAATTTTATTGGTTCTATACTTCCATCGTCATTAATTCAGTAGAAGTTACTGCTGTATTGTTATGTGAACAGGAAATCAAATATGTGGAACATTACAAAATCAAGGCCATTAGCATTATACAATAACAATTCCGTATAATTAACCAAAAAAAAAATAATTAATTGCCAGAATATGGCATTCAAACCGTTATTTTTGACGGACTCGAAGTTAGTAATGAATAAAATTGGAACATTCATCATAGTTGAACATAGGACCCATAAATTCAGAGACATTTTTTTCCCCTTGACTGTGGGTATTTAAGATAATAATAAAACATATATCACTTACCAGAGATGAAGGCAAGAGTGTAGCAATCAACATTAAAAAGAATAACACGGTTTGCTATTTCAGTATGAATGCTATATTTCTCTATTAAGGATATGAGGCACATGATGAGGAGTCAGACATACTCACACCAAGTCTCACTAAATGACTAAAATGATCTTCGCCCATTGTGGTTATGACTGGAGTAGTGATGCAAGAATAAGAAGTGTAAAATTGGAAATTATCATTGGAAATGATGGTACAAAGTAATAAGAATAATCATTATAAAATCTT
The DNA here is from genome assembly GCA_031002005.1 of Vandiemenella viatica. Classification (NCBI taxonomy): domain Eukaryota; kingdom Metazoa; phylum Arthropoda; class Insecta; order Orthoptera; family Morabidae; genus Vandiemenella; species Vandiemenella viatica. Next base: position 314,950,997 of record JARYHS010013630.1, on the reverse strand, counting down.
CCCCTTTCCTCTTGCTTTTGCTTTTCCATTGGTTTCTTTCCCTTTACCACCTGCAAGAACAAATGCATACTATTATTATTGTTTATGTATTGATTTTTGTCTTAATTTTTACATTTAAATCTTTTAGTTTTTTTTTTTTAAATTTAGTCATATAAATTTTTTTAGTTTGGAAAATAGTGGCAATGAAAATGTTTTTAGGCAATGAAAATAATGAAAGATAGGAAAAATAGACCTGTCAGTCTCTACAGATAAATGCAGGTCCAAGACAGACACTCTTTACAATAATTTGGCATAAACCAGAAGTGGCCAACCCAAATGATCTTACAGGCCACTTTGGTAGAGCATCATAACTCCGCATATAAAATTATATATCCCCATTTGAGACATTTATTTTGGAGTGTAAAATTGAAACAAGAGTTATTATAGTGTTTACTATTATTCTTACACGTATACATAGATAATATAATAATAACAATACTAAACGCACATCGTAGAGAAATATATAACACTAAAAATGAAATTTAAAAAATATTTTGTACAAGTGTGATGAATCTCGTGGGCCGGAAAAATGTTCAAGGTTGGCCACCCCTGGTATAAACATTAATCATGATAAGAGGAGAACATACAGCAAGGGGACCTGAGTGTACACGCTGAGACTCATGACACGGTAACCAAAGAAGACAGTAGGCGGAAGAGTGAGTATGGCAATGGGAGAGAAAGAAGCTGAACAACGATAATTATAATCTCTGTAACAGTTGATTAAAGTGAAATAAACTGAATATAAAAATAATAAAATAAAATCAATAATCTTTTGGTAAAATAAAAAAATCTATATAAATGAAAATATAATGTTGTTCGTTGGTAACTACCGAGCGGGGCGGTGTAACGGTTTGCGTTCTCGCCTCGCATTCAGGAGGACAGCGGTTCGAATCCCCGTCCGGGAATCCAGATTTGGGTTTTCCATGGTTTCCCCAAATCACTCCAGGCAAATGCCGGGATGCTTCCTTCAAAAGGCCATGGCCGAATTCCTTCCCATTCCTTGCCCCCATCCTTGCCCCCCATCCTTTCCCGTCTCTAAAGACCTCGATGTTAAAAAGAGACGTAAAGCAGTTACAAAAAAAAAAAAAAAAAAAAAAAAAAAAAAAAAAAAAAAAAAACAATGGCTGGACCGATTTGGCTAAATTGTTTTATAAAATGTTCACAATAGCCCGAGTAAGGTTATGGAGGAAGTAAAATTGGAAAATTTGGGGAAAAGTGAAAGAACTTGTTTTCTATGGACAGATTTGGCTAATTTTTTTAATTTTTATAATAGTCCAAATGTGTTTTTTAGAGAAAGAAAAATAGGAAAACTGAAAGTGCTTTTTTCTATGCACCAATTTGGCTATTTAAAAAAAAAAAAAAAAAAAAAAAAAAAAAAAAAAAAAAAAAAAAAACCAGGAACTGGAAGATCTGGAGAGGATAAAAATATCACTTGTTTTTATTTTTGTGTTGTTTCACGATCTGTTCAAAAAATGTATTTATTTTATGTATATTCCATTGATATTAATTGAGCACATGTGTTAACCTACAGCAGCAGTCAGTCGATCTTTGGCAACCATTATGTTAACTGCCATGGTCTGTGTTAATTTAATTTAATTGTTTCATCCCTGCATATTTACTGTTAACCTACAGCAGTAGTCAGTCGATCTCCGTCAACCATTATGTTGAGTGCCATGGTGTATGTTAATTTAATTTAAAGTGTGTAGATAGCTTTTGTTTCATCCCTGCATATTTACTGTTAACCTACAGCAGTAGTCAGTCGATATTCGTCAATCCTTATATTTAAGTGCTGACTTCTGTGTTAATTCTATTTAAAAAGTGTAGATTGCTTTTGTTTCATCTCTGCATATTTATTGTAGTCCTACAGCACCAGTCAGTCAATCTTCAGCAACTATTATGTTAAGTGCTGCCTTCTGTGTTAATTTAATTTAAAAAGTGTAAATTGCTTTTGTTTCATCTCTGTATATTTACTGCTATCCTACAGCAGCAGTCAGTCAATCTATGTCAACCATTCTGTTTAAGTGCTGACTTCTGTGTTAATTTAATTTAAAAAGTGTAGCTTGCTTTTGTTTCATCTCTGCATATTTACTGTAGTCCTACAGCAACGGTCAGTTGATCTCCGGCAACCATTACGTTAAGTGTCACCTTCTGTTTTAATTTAATTTAAAGTGTATAGATAGCATTTGTTTCATCTCTGCATATTTACTGTTAACCTACAGCAGCAATCAGTTGATCTTAGGCAATCATTACAATAAATCCCACCTTCTGTGTCAATTGAATCTAAAGTATGTAGATAGCTTTTATTTAATTTGTGTTATTTTAATAGTTGCAGTGTAAAGTGACCATCACCACCTTTAAAATTATATTTAGGACATATGTAGATTTGTTTGATCTTTTACTTATTGCTGTGGATAGCTAGTGCATTTTACAAGTACGTTCTATTGAGTGCTCAGTGCAGGTTCTGCCATAATCAGGTTTTATTTGAGCTGTGGTATTGGTTTTGAGTAATTAGCAAACTTCGTCTTTGCCCCTTCAGATTAGTACGCAAGAAAAGGTTGCAATTCAGACTGCTTGGGGAGTTCATCCTTGTACCCACTTTTCAGTTTTTCTTCATGTTTTGAATGGTAGTTTGTGTGGGACTGTGGCTGCTGTACACAGATGCAGGCTGAGGTGGCTGATCTGCACACTCATCTTGCAGCTTTGTTAATTAAAGTTGCCCACCTGGAAGATGCCACAAGTGAGTGTTGTAGACGCAGTATGGGTGACCCTGTTGAAGCTAAGCCTCTCACAGGTTCTGCCCTACCAGTTGTCATACCTGTAGTCCAGGCAGAGATGTTGGAATCTGTACGGAATTCGCTTGACGGTGACTGGACGTCGACGCTGCATGCAGGGGCAGTCGCACAAGCCTGATTCACAGGAATTTGAGCTTGTACCATTGTCCAATCAGTTTCATGTATTGTCTGGGATGGACTCAGTTTCACAATCGTCATCCTGTGAGTTTGCAGCCCCCCAGCACACTAGGTCTGGTCAACCACAGAAGTGGATTCATGTGGTCAGAAGCTCCAATGTCAGCCCAATGAGCCCCTTAGAGAAATGAAATCCAATATCCATTCATTGTGTAATCCAGGATGTCTGTGGAACAGGCCATCCTGGATGCCATTGAGAGCATTGCTGCAGCTGTAGATTGTGGCTCATGTCAGCAATGATGCTTGCTGCCTTGGGTCAGAGGTTATCCTCTCTTCCTTCTGGAAGCTTGCTGAAAGGGTGAACTCTGTGACCAGTGGCTTCAAGATTTCAGCATAGCTAACTGTCTTGCAACTTTGTTAGTAGAACTGAGCATTGATCTCTGGTTCAGGGGCTGAACCAGGTACTAAGTCAGTCTTTGCTGCAGATTGCTTGATCTTCACCTTAGGGTTGAGTCCCTTGGATAGATCAGGTATGCACTACACACATGAATCGGCTACACGGATGGCAGGGGCCGTGTGGAGTGCATAGGGAGGTTTTTTTAGGCTGAGGGAGGATGACCCAGAACAGGAAATACAGTTAGGGGCAGCCCATATAAATTTGACACCACATATTTGGAGTAACTCAAAAAAATCTTGACCATTAAAAGATCTCATAGTTAACTGCAGGAGTGTTTGTAACAAACATCTTGAATTCGAAAACGTTATTCATAGTAAAGAAGCTGATATCGTAATAGGCACAGAAAGCTGGTTAAACTGGATATAAGTTCGCAGAAATTTGTAACCATTTCTGGAAGTATAGGTTGCATTCCCATGGAGGTGATGTATGTATAGCTGTTAGTAAGTTCCTACCATGTAACGAAATAGATATTGATACTGCGTGGGAAATCTTTTGCATTAAGCTCAACATAGTCAGGACAAAACTTGTGATATGCTCCTTCTGTCGCTCACCAGACAAGGCGTAAGTATTGCAGAGACCTTAAGGAACAGTGTAAATAACGTAACTTGTCAAATTCCAGATCATATGATACTTCTAGGTGGTTACTTCAATTTGCCATATATCGACTAGACTAATTATGTTTACACTACTGTTGGCAGGGATAAAACATCTTGGGAAATCATTCTAGACCTTTTCTCAGATCACAGTCTTGAGCAGTTTGTCATTGAACCAAAGTGGTGCCACAACGGTAGTGAAAACATTTTAGATATTCTCGTTACAAATAGACTTGAATTATTTATAAACATTTCTCCCAACACGTGAATAAGTGATGATAAAGCTGTAATTGCTACAGTAAAATTGAAAACTATACGCAAAAAAAGGATCGTTTACAGTTTTGAGAAGGCCTCGAAGGAATGTTTTAGAACGTGTTTAAAGGATAATTACCTTATCTTCATGGTAGCAAGAGGCACCATGGAAGAGATGTGGCATTGATTTATATGTATACTAAGGGAAGGTATAGACTTGCATATACTAAAACAGGCACTCAGGGAGGGGAAATACCCCAGTGATATACATGTGAATTTAAGAGGTTACTCAAAAAGCAAAGAAACATAGATGGACGCTCAAGAACTACGAGGTATCGGAGTGATTTAGATAAGTTATATGAGATAAGAGGACATTTGAAGAATGTGATGCACGATGTGTTTAATGACTTTCATTGCAATTCACTTTCTAAGAGCCTCACTGCAAACCCAAAGAAATTTTGGTCGTATGTAAAAAAACGTTAGTGGTATTGATAACAATATGCTACTTCTAATACAAGATAGTCAGGAAGTTGACGACAGCCATGACAAGGCTACTGTATTTAACACTGAATTTAAAAATTCTTTCACTGACGAAAACATGGAAAACATTCCCACTTTTCCATGCTGTGTAGAATTAGAGATGGATCTGGTACAAATTGATGGTGTAGGTGTTGTAAAGCAGTTAAAGCTCCTGAAGTGGGGGAAAGTGCAGGGTCCCGATGGTATACCAGTTAGAGTATTTTTAGAATACGCAGAGGAAATAGAACCATTTCTGTCAGATGTATTCTGTAAATCTTAACAAGAGAAAAAAGTACCTTCTGACTGGAAAATAGCCCTGATAATTCCTGTTTTCATCAAAGGAAATCAGAGAGATCATAGGAATTATCAATTCAAATCTGTAACATCTGTTTGCTATAGAATGTCTTATGCTTATGAAGTTTCTAGATGAAAATGAATTACTTATACCATACCAACACAGATTTCAGAAGAACAAATCGTGTGAAACACAATTGGCCCTTGATGCAATTTTCTTGGATTTTCAGAAACCTTTTGACTCTGTACACACAACTGACTTTTAGCAACAGACTTTTAGCAAAAATTCCAGCATACAGTATATTGGATCAGATTTGTGAAGGGATGTGTGATTTTCTAACTGGTTCGCCAATTATCCGAACCACTTTTTTAACTAAGATGGAAACGTACTGCGAAAAGGCTTCCCCTCTTTTACAAAATCCAACCCAAAGTTCGGATGACTGCTGCTTTGTTTGCCGAGTGGTACGGCGAAATTTTCATCCCTGAACTGGTAAAGCACCAAAAATCTCCTGGAAAAGAAGGCATTTTCAACATCCATACAATAATTAATTAACCCTTTGACTGCTGACGGCTGATCGTGTACCTGCCGCGCTGTGGCCTGCTACCTGCGCTAAGTGATTATCCCTGGGGACGGAGCCGTCCGAGCGATTCCGCCCGCCCTGTGCTGAATGTTTCTGACGAAGCACTGTGACCTCTCACGACTGATACAGAATAAATGCTCTCACTACATAGTTTCTCTGCAAATAAATTACTACAGAATAAAACTGAATCATTAACCCTATTTTTCATAACTAATAATTATTTCTTGCTTGCATTTTTCTCTCGATTTTTGCAGCTTTTGTCGAATGCGTGGTGATTCTTAAATTTACGTCAATAGTTTACAGTTCTTTCTTGGCAGTTTCTGTAGGTCCCTTACTGTATTAGAGTGTTATTGTTGATTCGAAAAAAATGCTAGAAATATTCTATTCCACACTTACATACCACGTTCAGACCACGACTGTAAAATTAGAGATATTCGAACTCATACAGAGAGTTAGAGCCATCCGATTTTTCCTCGCGCTATTCACGAATACCATAGAAAGAGACCTTAAAATGATAATTGTTCAAGCAGCCTCCCCCACATACCGAAATTTGGTTTCCGGAATATCTTTGTAGATGTAGACACCCAAAATATCTCGATGTTGACTGAATGTTTGCTGCGCTTTGTAATTACCCGATTATACGTAATTTTGTTTCTTTGATGAAATTTGTTCCACATAAGTACTCAACAGATTTTTCATTTCTAAGCTATGAAGTGTCTGTCCATTAATTACGTGATGTGAAATAGAGGGGGGGGGGGGGGGCGGGTTGCGGCGAAATCGCACGAAACCTCACCAGAGTAACAAAAAGCGGTATCTGGACATAAGTTCACTAAAAATTGGAGTATTTAGGACATCTCTGGTCCAATATTCCCTAATTTTCAATTTTTTTCACTCTAGGCATCAGAAGACAAATAGCTCTGAAACAATTCATTTCATCATATCCAGTATCTTTCCACTTTGATATTCGAGAAAGCTCTGATTCTGGAGTATTCTTCATAGTGGTTATACAAAACCGATTCTTTTCATCAGCTATATATTTCGTTTCTTCTGTAAGAAATAACATGAAAACTGACAGAATACTTGACACATTCCCTATTTGACACGCATTTCCCAATAGTGTAACATCAAATGCGTGACTAACTGGACGAAAGTGATTTTCTAGTTAGATTTATCGCCAAGACGTAATTTCTTCGTAGCCGTTTCACTATCACTTTATGATTCTTCAGAACAACTAACTTGTTGAAACATGAGACTGCATTGTCACCCCTCCTGACGAGTATGTTTTAGGAATACAGCTTTCCGATTTTGTGGAAAAGCTATCACTTCCATCAAAATGAAGTAGTTCATCCTCAGTGTCGCTCATCGTAAGAATCTCCATGATTTATTCCTCAATGCACCAACGACGTCTTTCAATTTTCTTTATAAAATACAGGACACAAAGAACACTGATTTAATTTTCGTTGGACAGTGAACTGTAGAGCGAAGCCTAGGCTCCCAGCAGACAAACATTCGTACAATAAGCTAGCGACCAAAACTGCGAAAGGCTATTGAGAAATGTGGCGAGAAGTCCGCTGTACGACTCAGGTAGCGGCGCATCTATATTCGTCATCAGCACTCAGGTAGCGGCAGGCGGGTGCGGCTTATCTCGTCATCAGCACTCAAGGGAAATCCGACGGCTGCGGCTATACCCGTCATCAGCACTCGGGGCCCGCAAGCAGCATGCGTGTATAGACGTCAACAGCAGTCAAAGGGTTAAAGTAGACCCTTTTTCGGAAAAAAAATCCGATTATCCGAATGGGGTCCGGTCCCAATTGATTCGGATAATTGGAGTAATACTGTAGTTACTTGATGAACCGCAAGGTTATCACCAGGCTTTTGAAATGGTACAATGTTATAAGAATATGTAGGGTTTCCAACATTTTAGTTTTATTTTGGAAATAACATTCCATTGGAAGTTTGCATCAATCATTTATTATATTTTTTAAATAAGGATGAATAGGAAAAATAACACACCACTTACAACATGGAGGGCCAGACGAACGTAAAAATATGAGCACACTTTACAATATTTTGACAAATTGTCTTATTCATTGATAGAAGTGATACATATGGCAAGGGATAGAAGTGTATATGTCGAGACCTACCATGACCCTCCTGCCTTGATCTGTGGTAAGTGACAGGTTATTTTTCCTATCAAGCCTTACTTTCATTGCCTAACAGCTGTTTCATAGTCACCGTTATTAATTAATTTCAGCTGTAGTTTGGTATTTCCTATTAGATACTTGGAGTTAGTATAGTTAAATATCTGTTTCGAGTGGAGTAGTTTGTTCTTGAAGGATGTGAGATATAGAGTCATGGCGTGAGTTATGATGTGTGATTGAAGGTTTCTGATCGGTTGTATTGTTTACAGTAATAAGTGCAGGTGTGAGTTTTATGAGGGATTTGTATTCTGTTGATTCAGTGGTCAGATCTAAGATTAAATTTGTATTTGTAATTGCATTAACGTAAGGAAGTAGTTACAAGAGCTTAAAATTGAAATTTCATGTTATTTTCAGATTTATCAGTTTCAAGCTGAGTAGCTAGGCTCTTTGATTAGGTTAAAGACTTAAGGCAAACTGTTATCAGGAGTTGAATGCCATGCTACGGCAGGAATATTGTGGCATTCTCCAGTAAGGGGTTGTTAGAGTATAACTACACATTGTTAGGTTGAAGTATGGTAGAATCTGCAAGTACAAAACCTTAAAAGTAATTTCAACTGATCAGGAAAGCTACGGTGAATACATAGATTTGTTGTAGCAATATTTTTGTTGATATAAAGGCTGTTTTCGATTATTTCTGTGAATATGTTGGTCAGTTGGATGCAGTGAATGTTGTGCCATCAAATATTGATATCTGATTGTATTTATCCCAACCAGAACCAATGATTTCACTATTCAAAGATCCAATTATTAATTTGTATTACTCTGTGATGCTTGGAACTAGTTGCTATGTCAACATAAATAATGTCTCCTATGAAGGCTGTAGAATGACAGCCAAAAGCTCAGATTATCAAATAAACAATGTGGCATACCCATAAAATATAGTAATCATTAACAAAGATGGTTCTGGAAGCCTAAGAAATCATTTGACTTGTAAATCTTTCATTTGATAGATAGTCCCTTTCAGTGGCTCATATTATAAATATTCAAGTTTAGAAGAATAGTCTCTATTCTTACATGGGGTGGTGATCATCTTAAGCTTGTAACATAGCAAGCCCTTAAAATGGAATTTGTGAGAGATTGTTGAAGTTAATCCACATATTTATATTGGAATATAATTTTTGTAAATAATGGTCACAATATTGTGGGTGTAATTAGTAATGGCTGTAGGTATGATTAAGAAAATAAATGTGTATAGAATTAACAGGGAATAGAGTAACAGATGTGATAGAGATTATTCGCTTAGATTCAAATGTTCAGAAATATGGTGTCTTTGGAGAAAGTTATTGTTGCTATCAATAGTGTATTAATGTATGAACTGCATTGAAGAAAAAAAGACAATTTTATTTTGAATAACATTACAGTTGGAATTAAGTCTAAAGGAGAGAAAAATGAAGAGTGAAATTGACATAACTTAACAGTGGGCTTTAGATGTTTGAAATAACAGCTGCTGAGATGAAAGTGAACTGATTGATTCTGCGTGGAAAGTAGACCTTTTAATCTTTTGGATCAGAACATTATCCATCATGGTCAGTATTTGTTGTTGGTATTCGGGGAAACTGTTGTGAGAACAAAAATAAAAAAATATTTATATTTTGAGATGTACAATGTTTATTCCTGTATAGAGTCTGTAGATATTACAGTGGTGACCATATTTGCTGGAAGTCTACCAACAATCAACAATAATAGTTTATTTACATTACAATATTCCTCATGCTGTAAAAAGTTTCTGAAAATTTTCAAGGTAAAATATTGCACAGCTAGAAGCTTTTCGTACATCTTCCATACAACATTAACTGTCATAAGTGGTCATCAAGCTATTAAGAAGAACTTCAGGAATGTAAAAATATGCAGCACTTCATCAGGAAGATATTCAACACTTGTGCAAACCCTCCTACCCTTACTAAGGTGTTTGCAAATCTTTGTTCCCTTATGTCATCAATCTCATTATCCTCCAAGTTGACACCTGAAAATTGTAATTCCCAATCAATAGTGATCAATCTATGCTCACCTCTGAATATGAATTTAATTTCTCCCTAAGATCTTCATTATCCATTCTTCCACTGCTGTAAGTAGCCAATACCTTCATTATTTTTTAATTATTTATTTTTTCAACCACCTTATAAATCTACCGTAAGTAACTCATGAGTATGGTCTGTGAACACCAATTAACTGTAAAAGTATTTGTGAACAAATAATGAATACCTCTGCACCAATTGCTCCTCTATCTCTCTAGTACATTCTCATTGTCTAATACTCATTCCTTTAATGAAGATTCTATCCCTGTATTCTAGTGTATTTCTACTAAGTTACCAAACTCTATTACTTTGTTCACTTTACTTGTAATACAACCTTAATTTTTGTCAATTTATTATCAAAAATCGTTAAAAGATCTGCAAGCATATAGCAAATCAACAGCAAAGCACTTTCAAAGCAATTTTCTCTTAGTTTCAGATATAAAAGACATATTTTAAAATATAGTTAGATCAAAACTAAAAGTAAACACACGCATTATATAAAATTTGAGCATTTATTAATTAATTTTGTTCCCTCCAGGTACAGGGATGCAAAATGAAACTATGATTCAAATAAGGTATGACACTTCAAGTCAGCAAAACTGTATTAAAAAGATATTACAAATTATATGATGCCAGAGCGCATGTTTAAAATGAAATTACATTCTTAAATCTAGCAACTCCAATTTTTAAGTTACAGTAAAGGTTCATAGCTCAGAAGATGGTGAAAAAATTGAGCCACATTTTATAATAAATTAGAGTCTGTAAGTAGAACCTAAGATAGTTCTTTAGATGAAAAAAGGCTTCGACTAGTTGTCAAATATCAAAGTCCATGGAGTTCAATTAGTTACATCAAAGAGAGTACATTTAAAGTAAAGAACAATTTTTACTGGTCTCACAGAGCAATTTTCCTAAAGATTAGAGTATATTTAGCCCATAAATGGATAGAAAAATTGAAAACACGCAAATGGCAGGCAATGAGGCGTAGTTAAAAGAAAACAAAACGTTGTCATACTATGAAAGGGTTTGAGTTGAAGGAAATTAGATAGTGAGGAAATAAAATTACCAACAGGTAGAGAGTTAAATTTCACAAAGAACAACAACAAGTATATTACAGATCGGTAACACTCATACTATCAGAGATATTAAATATACAAGTATCATTACTATTGCATTATATGAAAAAAAAATAAGTTTTTTGCTATGAAATACGTTTTGAACCAAGCTATTTTATTCATCAAAAGATAGACAATTTTCAGTAGGATGTTTCTAAATAAGAATTAGCTCACTGGCTTGAAGAGTTTTTGAATAGGAGAAACTTTAGGGGTTTTGCCACTTTCCGATTTTTTTTTACTAGGAAACTATAGAAATTTTGGTCATATTATTATTATTATTTTTAAATTTAGCACACATTTTTACAGCCTAGTATCTAGAAACTAAAATAGGCCTTAATTTAACACAACAGTTTTACATTTAATATTTCAACAGATAGTTCCAGAATGAATAATTTCAATTTTTGTTATGTATGGTTTTAGCAATATCTGTACAGTCTTTTCTTGTTGGCACGATACATACTATTGTTTCGCTGTTAGCATATATTATAACTTTCTAAACTTGCTGCATTTTGTCATAATTGATTTATTACAGTTTTCTAGTTTTGTATCGTGTCTGCAGTTTCCTGTCCACTTTATGGTTAGAATTTTTAATATTTCACTATGTCACTTTGTACGTCTACCATCTATTACTAAACTATTACTACTATCTACTACTCTACCATCTAAGAAAGCATTTTCCAGCATTGGTATCGGTGTGGTAATCCGAATTCCAAATCTCCCGGAATAGCGCATGTTCTCAGTCTTTTTGGCAGCCAAAGTGACCAAGAAGGCCGCCCATCGGGAGACTGGCCACCTGCAACACTGGTTGTGAGAACTAATTTTCAATGATATATATGTAATTGCAGAAGTAAAGAGTCTTTAATATCCGGCTAGTAGGTTGTTCGTTTTCACAGGTGAACTAGATTAGTTTAACATCTACTGCCGGTATTTGTTATTTTCAATATTTGAACAAATTCCTATTTTAAGATTATTGGCTACATAATTTACAACTTTTACTCATTACTAGCAGTTAACATTTAAGAGATAACAATCGGGTGTTACCCTGTGACCTCATAGCCGGCTTGACTTGGCCTTCCTCTTGTCGCTAAACTTTGCATGAATCTCTCCTTTTGCAATTTGGATATATTTTGCGTCACTTCGTCTAGTTTGTGCCATAGTTGCTCATTTTTTATTATGTCTTCCGTTTTCATGTTTCTTAGTTCATGAAATCCTTCGTTTCTGGCTTCTGCCATTTGTGTGCAATCCCAGACGATGTGTTCGGGTGTACCTTCTTCCCCGCACTCACACAAGCTTGTGTCTTTTAGTCCTCTTTTATGTAGTAGGCTGGGATATGGCCCATGTCCAGTGATGTAATGAACAAGTCCGGTTGATGGATCTAGGTGACGAAAGTTTAATCTCTCTTGAATTGTTGGCCAAATATTGTAGGTTCTCCTGCCAGTCGTACTACGCGTCCACTGTTGTTGCCATTCTTCCATCAAGACTGTTTTTATCTCCCGTGCTTCTGTAACCGGTCTTCCTAAAATTTGTTCTACTTTTTCGGCGTCACCGGTTCGTAGCCAGTAGTGTGCCCCTCTCTTTCTAACTCTTAGGTCAGGTGGCCAAACGCCCAACGCAACCAGCAGTGAGTCGGTCACTGTTGTGCTATATGCACCACTTAATCTTATCAGTATGCTTCTTTGTACGCTTCTTAGTGCCTGGCGAGGTTTAACTTGTCGCAACTTATGCGCCCAACTGCTAGCAGCATATCCCACAATCAAGGATAATATACTGTTGTGATACCTACTTATAATGGACATTGGAAGACGAAATCTTCTTTGCCCAATACCGATCAGTTTGTTCATCACTATTTTGGCACGACTGCACACTTCCGTTATATGGTCAGTAAAGTTTAGTCGCTCGTCTAGCTTGACTCCCAGATATTTACAAGTTCTAACTCTTTTTATGGAGACGTCGTTAACTTTTATTATTGGATTTCGCTTGGGGCGGCCACTGAGAACCATGAATTGAGTCTTGTGTGGTGCAAGGGTTAATTTCACTTTGGAGCACCAGTTTTGTAAATGTCTTAATACCATTCTGCTTCTAGTCTCTACTTCGTCCCTTGTTTCGCCTTGTATCAGCAGTAGTAGGTCATCTGCGAAGGCAACCAGCCCCAGGAGTCCTTCTTGCCCAATCATACTTTCTATGGCCATTTCGAATGTTACGTCCCAGAACACTGGTCCACACACCGATCCTTGCGGACAGCCTTTAGTTAATTTTTTCTCTATAGTCACTCGTGGACATCTCAGTTTGGCAAATCGGTTTTTACAGTAGTCGCGTAGCATCCATAGAGATTACTAGGAATTCTTATTGCTCGCAGGCGGCTAAAAAGAGCTGGCCACCATAAGTTATCGAATGCTCCAGAAATGTCGACAGTGATAGCTATTACATACTTGCTATTACTACTTTTCACTAGATGCACGGCCTTATTTATGGCATCCTCCGTCAACCTACCCGCTCTGAAACTAAACTGATGTACACTCATACCATACTTTTTCCTGTGTTCCTGTAGTTTCCATACTAAAATTTTTCCCTGCACTATTCCAAGCACATTTAGCAGACAGATCGGCCAGTAGGATTTAGGATTTAATGGATCCTTGTCGTTCCCCTTCTTTAGGATCACCACTTCACTCTGCTTCCAGATATTTGGAACCCTTCCTTGCTGAAGGCATTTATTAAATAGTATGCAGAGTGGTGAAGCCAACTGAACCACTAATGCCTGGAGCACTTCAGCAGTGATTCCGTCCGGTCCAGGTGTCTTTTTCGGCGACATGGCGTTAATTGCTTTAATTATTTCGTCCGGTGTCACATCATCCGCTAATGTAGCTGAGGTATAAATTTCATTGTGACCTTTACGGAAATTTTCTTGCTCTAAGCTTTCACCTACTGTCCTCATCGTCGGGTAATAGTACTTTTAACAGTTCCTCAGCTGTTGCGCTCCAATTGGCCGTCATGGTCCCATCTGCCCCTTCTTACGGTTGATAGTGTAGTCGGTGGTCTCAATTTGCTAGCTGCGATCTTGTAGGGGACGCCCCAGGGATCTGACTTTAAATTAGCGTTTACATAAGCCTCCCAACTCTGCTGCTTTGTTTTTATTAGCAGCTCTTTAAAGGCAGTCTTTCTTTCCCTGTATCTATCGAGAAGCAAGCACCTATCGGCAGCAATCATGCACCGTTGGTACTCTTTTCTCGCCTTCCTCATCTCCAATCGTAGTTTTTGCAGTCGGTCGCTCCACGGTATGTCTGTAGTATTCGCTGGTCTTTTGAGGGGAATGGCCATTTTCATTACGCGCTGAATTTCACGCCTGATCCCTCTTGCTATGACATCTACATCATTACCTTCCAATAGATCCACTGGTAGACGGAATTCATCTCTTAGTTTTGCCCAATCTGCCCTACATAAGTTATATTTTTTCCTTGTGTGGTTAATTTCATTGATTTGCAACCTACCTTTGGCCAGATCAAACAGAATCAAGTTGTGGTCACTTGTAGTTTCGTTTTCAACCACCCTCCAGTTTCTGGCTAGGTTTCCTGCCAGCTGGTTGGTCAGCGTTACATCGATATTCGATTTTGCACCGGCTCTATTACTAAACGTTGGAGCATTATTAGGGCAGTTCCTGACTTCCAGGCATAACTCATTTAACAGTTCCTCTACCATTAAGCCTCGTTCATCCGTTGTATCACTGTACCAGAGCGGGGAGTGTGCATTTATATCTGCTGTTATAATTATCCTTTGATCTTGTAACTCAGTGCAAATTTTTCTTATTTTATTTAGATAAGCATCTATAGGGTCCTTATATTGGCAGTACATCGATACCAAAGTAACGCTACACCACCCGGTATCGATCTCTGCACATGCTGTGTGCTCATCACAGTATTGTGATATTTTGGTTACAGTTAGTTCTTTATTTAGTACAATGATTCCTGCCATAGGTTTAGGTCCACTTACTATGGTTTGTGAGGATACTGGCATGTGTGGTATTTGTCCGCCCTTAGAGTAAGGCTCTTGCACACAGATAACATCCCAGTCATGTTGCGCAGCAAGATTCCTTAGCTCATGCAGGACCATATTTGTCCGTCTTGCATTAATTTGTGCAACTTTGATTGTACCTTTCATCTATGGGTGCTTAGTGTAAACATTACTCTGAGGCCATGGAAGTTTTGCGTCGAAAACTATCCTTCCATGAGTCATCACAAATTGTTTATAAATTTGGTCTGGGTCAAAAATCTCATTTCTGCTGTTGAATAATTTTTTAACTAGCGTCAACAACTGGGCTGGATCCGTTGGTAAGTTGCTGGCCTTGAGTTGTATTCTGTCCACTGCTTCAAGTTGGGGAAAGGTGACTGTTTTCCCTGCTGGGTGCAGCATCCTAGTGAGGTGCCTAAGTGCCATTGCCAACACATGCTCTTGTTCTAGTCTGCTAATTTTTACTGTGTTCTCAAGGTCTATGTATATTTTTGTGGGATCTAACGCAGCTCTTTTTTCAAACTTTGTTTGCAGTGATATTTTAGGGTGTGTAGATTGCGCTGCCGTCGGGCTTGCACCATCCAAGTCCTGCCCTTCTTCCTGGGTAAGGAGGGGTTGTAACAGTTTGTGTGATTGTATCCTTCAGTCTGGTTTTTATTTTTGCGTATTCTCCGGTCTGAACTGCAGTGTCTTTCGCTATGTGTTTCGTCTCTACGTATTCTTCAGTCTGAACTGCAGCGTCTTTCGTTGTGTTTTGTGTCTCTGCGAATTCTTCCGTCTGTACTTCTGAGTCTATCATTTTTGGCGCTAAGTCTCGGCCTTGTTTTTTACTTCTAAAGTTTGCCGCTCGTTCTGCATCCCTGCGCTTCTTGTTTGTTATTACCATCCCATGTTTATCATACATAAAGGTTTTTTCAATCCCTTTTACTGTTTTAACTGGCTTATCCATAATCTATTCGGCTGATCATACGCTGAAGGGGCATCTGATAGGTTAGACACTCCTTCCCTTTCTTTTTGCACGTTTTACCTCTCTTCGCACATGGGATGCATACAGGAGCAATGTTTTTCTTTTCACATTGGTCTTTCTTGTGTCCAGTCGCACCGCAGTGGCCGCATGTTGAGTCAGCTTGCTGACATGACCCCAATCACAGCACCTTACACAGTTCGGTACTGTAATGTAATCCTTAGCCGTCACAGCTGAAAATTCAATGAATATTTTTTTCTGTTCCAACAACATAGTTCTAACTTTTCCACTAACTTCCACTACATGATGGACGGTAGCCTTATTTCTCGGACCTGTTTTAAATCTTGGTTTGAAACCTTCTACGAAATCAGTTCTGGCTACTTTGTCTTCAAAATTTTGCTCATAAACAATATCTCTCAATTTCTCTGTATCGATGGAGACTGGTATATCATATAGAATAACTAACGGCTTCCTCTTCCTGGGTAATTCGCATCTCATGTCAGTATTAAGTGTCTGGATATCGAGAATTTTCTTTGCATCCTGCGCGGTATTTGTCTCAACAATTACAGCTTGCTTTGTTGTCCTGACTCTGTTTATTTTATCTTTCTGCGGTCTTAGTATCGTAGTAACCTTCTCCGCCACTTGTTTAGGCGTCTCCCCTTTTTTAGAAGAAATGAACACTGCACAATTCGCTGTTGGGGTTATCATATTTTTTGGTGTGTGCCTTCCACCAGCAGCTGCGACAGTAGCATAGCTATGTGTGGGCTGCACACCCCCGCTTTCCTTAATTTCTTGTTTTAGTCTATTATTTTCGTTGATTAACTCTTTCAGTCTTCCCTCCATATGAGATGCAGCGACTGCCCAGGACGCAAACTTATCCTTTAGCTCTCTTAGTTTTTGCTCTGATAATTTTTGGCCCTGGATCTCATTTAGGTATTTTACTAGCTCCTTGTACCTCTCTCCAAATGCAAAAGGAATTGCATTTGGAACGCAGTCACTAGTATCGCTTGTTGTGTTCATTCCGTTACTGAGCTCCATCTGCGACTCCTAATATGTGGGTTCATCACAAACTAAATCCATTTTGTTAACCTGCAGGTCACTTCTCAAGGCCGAAGCCTCGCTGGATCTATCTCACAATATAGTGATTATTCACAGTACCTGTACAATGCTGAAGCTGCAATGGCAGGCGTATCCGGACACTGGTAGAAACACAGAATCCACAAAACCCAAAACTAACACTGCAACAACACTACATACACTGCTAAGTCGGAGCGCACTACTTAATTGACACTACTTAATTGGGAACTACTTCATAACAAAGCAAATAGGAGTAATAATAAGGGAAAAGCATTTGGAACTAACGCCAGTGAAAAAGAGAGTGTCGTAGACATGTCAGATGCCAAGCAGAAAATACCTCTGGGTGGCCCCACAAAAAATCCTCCCCTATTTAAAGGGGTGGCTTTCTTCATGCCTTCTTCATTGTTTCAACAGATTTTTGTAGCTAGCAGACGTATGTGGGGGTGTAAGTTGTGCAATGGGCCAGGCTGGAGCGGAAGGATTAGGACAGTATCGAGATGTAGCGTAATCCTCTGCAGACATGTAACCTCAACATCGGGTAGAAGTGATGTCACGCTTTCAATGATTTTGAACTTTTAATCAATCTGGCGTTCAGTGGCAGCTGCTTATATTGTGTTTAAATTGTTTAACCTGCAATCACAATTTCGGATAGAAGTCTGATGTTTTCCACTATGCTGGTACCGAATGATGTAACCAAATTTTGACAGTATATCAGTTTCAAATCAGTAGAAAGTTTTATTTTATGGATATACCTTTTTTCTTTTTTTTTTTTCGATTGGTGACCATAGGCAAAGAACCACCAGGTACCAGATCACATTTAAAACTCAAGGAAATACTGTATGCCCAGCCCAGCAAACAACAAGTCTTTGAAATACTCCTACTGTTCACCGGCTTGGTGATATTTTCATCTTTACACTTTATTGTTCTTGTTGTGATCCTCATTTTTATTGTTTCATGAGCTTCAGCTATTTCTATTTATGATTTTCCTGACTGCGCATCTGCATTCAGAATTCCTTCGGTCACCAGTGTCTATTCCCTCACCAGTAGCCTCAAACTTAAGGTACAGTCGTGACCTCACCATAACTGGAAGTGGGTTTCCTTACAGCTTTAATTAACAACTGAATGGTTAATGGTTTTTAAAAAGAATTACAAAACAATAGTATTTATTTTACTTTGAGATATTTGTTATGTATTATTCTTTCTTTGTTATTATACATTAGTTACAAAGCAACAGTTCAAACTGTGTAAACTTTCTGCCTGGGCATTTGAGCAACATATAATTCTGAAGCAGAAAGTAGTGACAATTCTTGTTTCCATTATATGATTATAGAAACTATTTAGTAATAGTAATAAGGATGGTTCTTTCATGACCAGTGCTAAGATATGAACTTGTGCCTAAATAAAATATATGCCCACTATATCTTATTATGTCAAGAATGGCAGCACTTTAATTTATTCAGCCAATACAAAAAAAATGTGGAAAACTAATCACTACCTTACTCAGTCATACAATTACTTGTTTCCAAGCTCCTAAAATTATGCTGCATCACCTGCTATATCCTTTATTCTAACCTTTATTGCCTTGATAAAGCACATTGACATGAGACACTATGTAGTTCCAGTATGATTGCAGAGACTCATCAATTTTTTTACACCTTGTAGTATTTTTATGGAAGGCTGTCCCATTTTGGTCAATGGTGTTATTTCTTATTCATTAAATACTTGTTTACCTATTTTAAATAAATGAAATTTTGAATTATCAGAAATATGAAGTATTTTAAAAATGTACTTAGCATTAAATGTTGAATGATTTTATTTTCTGGCCAAATATTTATCCAACAAATTGTCTATAATGATTATTTAGAATTTATTGTTCATTTCAACTAAACGAGATGCAAAATGTGTCTGAATTTTTCTTTGTGGATTATGAGAACTTTTGAAACATCAGTCCCACGTTGTCTGGAGCCTTTGATTTATGTCTGCATATAAGATGAGCCTGATATGTGACTATACGCTGTTCTGTGATTTTAATCTTTGATTTATTTCTAGCAACAACTGTCAGCACCATCAAGACCACCCAAAAAGAAGAAGATAATGGTATATGAAGATAGTGAAACTGAAATTGATAAAAATACCTTAAAACAGCTTTTCAGAAAGAAAGATGTTGAACTTAAAGACATGGTACAGTAGCAATGATGAATTTATTTTTGCTAGTAAAAACACAGAAATTAATAAAGATAATATCCTTCAAATTTTTTCCCCAGAGAATACAAGAAGGAAACATACAATATTCTAAGTATTTTGATGTAAAATATTTATTTGAAAATCCATGTTATTCTGATTTTCCACTCATTAATAAACTTCAAGCAAAGTTTGAACAAATGCAGTTCCAACATCAGATGTCACACATTTCAGATGAAAATATTGAGGTATGGATTTTCTGGAACCTTTTAATACAATTAACATTAATGATTGTGAACATATTAAACATTATGAAATTATATTTTTTTATCAGATTCAGCGTGGGCAGAGGACACCAACAACCCCAGAGTCACCTCTACAACGTAAGCGGTCTGAAGAGTCTTCAATATTGTAAGTATAAATGCTTTCACAAATAATAGAATAACCACTTTCTAAAGCTGTTAATGTTTAATATGTCACAATTTGAGATATTTACTACTGTAATTTGTTAGTAACTAAGAAATGGTAGGGAAATCAGCCCAATACTTACCATAAATGATGGCAGTTGGGATCAATGAATACATCACACAATATTTCAGTATTGAACTTTATTCTTGCATGTAGATGAGACAGGAGGTCAGATATGATTACACTGATAACCACTGAGTGATTCACTTAATAATTTCTATTAATATTTATATCCTCTCATGTTAATTAATTTACAATAATATTATCATTTATTATTCATTGTTTTCTCGCCCTCCACCACCCCATCCACCCTGGCCTTGTTACCAGGGTTCCCAATTCACTTAGCAGGCATCAGTGTAATCACGATTGGCAAGTGTCTATGGTTCAATACCAAAATATTATATTACTCCTTTGTCTTATTGTGTTTGTCAATTCCAGACACTGTAATCTATGGTAAATATTGGGTTAACTTTCCATTTTCTTCCTTAGTTTCATTGCCATGATTTCCATTATTATCATTATTTATATTGCTTTTATTATTTTATTTCTTGTGCATAGGATTAAGCCATTTCTGATTCATAATAAAGTAGGCTCAGGAAGGAGTGCTACAACTATTGGTTATTTCTTAAGAAGTTCAGAGGTATTGTAGCTTGCTTTGCAATCAACAAAAGGAAGAACAGAAAAATAACCATGTTAGGGAAACAGAAAGAGGATATCATTACTATTTGTGGCATAGAACTTGGTTGGTATTAGTAATCAGTTATTCAAATTATAGTCATGTTTTACCTACTGCAGTTGGTGTCCTTCATATCAGTTTCAGTAACTGTAAAATAAATATTTTATAGAGTAACATTAATAGTTTATTCATATTTATGTGTATTACATGTCATAAGAAAATAAGGAGTAACATAAATTTATTTACCTCAAGAAGTTAATAGCTCTGATAATTTTACTTTTCAATTTAAAGAGTAAACAGTATTGATGCACAAATTTATCACAATTGTATAGGGAGGTTCAGAACTATATGTCAAAAATGTAAAGGGAGGTAGAGGGGACCTAAATAAGCAGATTTCGTATAGGAATTTTTATGTGATAATTATGCGTTGAGCACTGATGAGTGTGATTTATAAAAGCCCTGTGCTACTGGATTCTTCATTTCCCACCCAGATCTCGAGCAGCATGCATCATCTCACCAATGCAGAGCTTGCTGACATGCATTTCATGTATCTGGCTGCACAAGGAAATGGATTAGCTGCACAAAGGATATACAAGTAGCAATTCTCGGATAGGAGTCAACCAGATCGTCAAACATTCGAGTGTCTCCATTGGGAATTAAGCACGAGTGGAGCATTTTATGCTTCCAGGCATGATACTGGCATTGTAAGATATTGCAGAACTCCTGCAGTGGAAAAAAGAATAAATACAGTAGAGGATAATAGCATCTTCCTGCAGGAGATCTTACCCGAACTTCTGATCAATGTTCCTCCAGCTGTTTGCAGACGAATGTGGTTCCAACATGATGGAGCCCCACCACACTTTATCCTAGAAGTCAGGAATCACCTGGACACTGTCTTTAGCTAGCATTGTATAGGAAGGAGCAGACCAGTTCCCTGGCCACCACATTCTCCTGATTTAAACTGCTTGGACTTCTTCTTTCAGGGTCATATTAAAATCCTCATGTACGAGAGTCCCATCACATCTGTAGAAGATCTTGTTGCCCGCTTGTCTGTTGCTCTTGGATATTTGCTCAAATTGCCTGACATCTTTTCTAATGTACACTACTCCATGCACCACCACTCTGAATCTTGTAACACTGTTGGTGGCCGCTCTTTCGAGCAGCTCTTGTAAACTATTAATAAATTTTTGTCTTTTAGTTTCTTGTAATTCATACTGCTTTAAGTGCTAGGGCTTTAAGGTGGCATTACTGCACACACCATCGCAGTTATGCTTGTGGTTAGGTTACAATGCTTACTATGAACCTTTAAAGTTTCTGTGCACTCACTAGTTTCTGATTCTTTCTCTGATGGCCGCCAACCAACGTTAAGTTGCTAAATGAAATGAAAATGCACCTTCTTATTTGAAACACATGCATTTAATAGTTAATAGGATAATCTCGCTCCAACTCCCAACCTTTATGAAAGTTCGCTATCAGTACTTCAATCCTTTAAGATTACAGGTAATGTCTCCGATAAATTTAGACTGAAAACACGCACTCTTCTCATTAATACATCAACACCCTTACTAGTTCTTAGATCATACATATGGCCCACCATGAAAACAATTCATAAAAATTCTTCAAATACTTTTTTCATTACCAAAGTTCCATCATATCACCAAAGAACTACGAGATTAATGCTTCAGCATAATAGCTGAGCGCAAACATACGATCTCGTCAACTTAATTGACTGTTCACTTTCCCGACAGACTCACCGACTCCATGACTGGTGGCAGACTGATTGTTCGGAAGCCTAGGTGCATCTTTCTACCAAGTGCACCATGCTCCTGAATTGGGGTTTACACCCCCAAGCCCATGGACCTGGCAGATTCTGACGTCACTAGACGATGACCAGTTTCAACCGCCACTATTTAAAACGTTTAAACTTCTCAAATTATCTTCCAAAGTACTGGGGAAAAGCCATTAACCCGTTACAACACAATCTTATACAAAATCTGCTTATTTAGGTCCCCTCTATCTACCTTTACATTTTTTACATATAGTTCTGAACCACCTTGTATAAAAATGTAAGGCTACTACAAGAAAGGTACAGCCACTTTATGTGGCATCATAATATTTTGAATGTTTCCACTTTTGTGGGTATCTGGCACATCCTTTCCAGAAGATGTGCTTACTTTGAAAAAAAGATTCCATTTTCTACTGGCCTAATTTAGTTTTGATGGGGAGGGGGAACCGGATATGTTGCAATCTCTGTGAACTGTATAAATTGTGTTCTGTGTGATAAGTGTATTCTTGTTTTTGAAGTGTATAGTTTTTCTTTTTTTTCATGTATTCTTTTTTTTTTTTTGTGGAGGAGATTTGGGACCTTGTCATATTAAAACATTGTTTGGGGATAACAAGTTCCAATATGAGCTTTAATCGTGCAGTATAAATCCTTTTGCAATGTTCTTTCCTAATCGGTTGCTACCCTATTAGTATTTGCACAGCATATGAGCTCGGTGGAAAGTCAATCACAGAAACAAGAAAGGTAAATTCGAAAGTCGCTCAATAAATTTTCATAAATTGCTGAAGTTAATGCTGGTATCAGACAGGCAATACATTTCTAATATTGATTGTAAATCAGACTCTTCTTTTATATGAGGAATTCAGATAACTGCATAAAAATCACAATCACTCACTTCTACTCAAGATTTATGAATCCCCCATAATCATGAACTTCAATGATCATGTGAAATGACCTGAAGGAAAAATTGATAAAAGTTCACTTCTGTAGAAAATCATAGGGTTGGTAAGTAAACTTCACAAAATGTATCACGTCATTTCCCCATCTCTGAAAATTTTCAATCATCGAAACTGAATGTTAGTAAAATTTTACTAAGTATGAAACTTACTCAATACGGAAATAAGTGGCATGGAACCTAGGTCTGTTGTACCTCCACAATCCAGTGTGGTGATGGTTTAACCTGCAACCACTGTCAGGTAATATGTGGCATAATGATATTTATATCTGGCCACATTTTTCTTTTCTTTTCTTTCAGCCTACTGTTATGTTTTGGTAGGATTCACAGAGGTAGAGTTGTACACTCCCAACTGACCTTAAGTACTAGACATGAAATTGATAGGGTCATTGCCATGCTCCGGCCAATCATTCCCCCCCCCCCAAAAAAAAGCTTTCTAGAAATACTGATACAGCTCTCTATTTATGAACATTTTGTTCATGCAATATAAAATCTGTCATAGGTAAATTTTTGAGCAGTTAATTTTTGGGCAAATTTTGATGGATGATTGAAACAGCTCATCTTGGAGTGACAACGATTAAAGATGGCACAAAAAAAGAAAGGATGAGCCATTAATTTTATGCTTATTTTTAATAATATTTCAATATGTGAAACCAAAGTTAATGTCATGAGTTTTCATTTATTTTGCACAGGCACCGTGAGGTATCAGATCAAACATCAAAACTGGAACCAATCGTGGGTGAGCACAAATTGCCTTCCGTGTTTTTTTTTTTTTTTTTTTAATTTATATAAGTCATTTTTAAGTATTTATCCATGTACTAAATGTAAATTATGTTTGTAGTTACACTGCTGAATGGAATTATAATATGTAGTCTGCCATTGTAAATACACACATCTTAGCTGTTAAGTATTTATATTTTTATCTATTTATATTTTAGTTTCCCATCCAAATCTGTTAAAATTAGATATAGAGACAATGAAAATGTTTTTAGGCGATGTTTGTTGTGATCCTCTTGCCTTCATCTTTGGTGAGTGACAGGTTTTCTTTCCTTTTTTTAAAATTACTTATGCGGTAAAAAGGACATTTGTTGCCATCATAATATATAGGATAGTTGGGAAAATAATTGATATAGAATAAGTTTTATAACCATTTAACAAAATGAACAGAGAAAAAACTTTTCAGGCAGCGTGGCTATTCATTCATAAGGAGGGTCTAAACTTGACTCTAGTGCTGCAGATGCATGTGAATTTTAATGTTCACTAAAGTGTGTACAAAATTTCTTATACTTTTCAATTAGAGGGAGTCGATTAATTTTTTTACTGTAGGTCTACTTTATTCCATCAATAGTCTCATAAAAACCTAGATGAAAAAAGCATCACACTTAATTCTGAAGATTTAAAGAAATTAATAGACAAATGGCATAGCATTGTGTCTGCACCATTCTGAACATGATTTCCCCTCACAATAATTGGCAGATTATATATACAGTACAGAATTTTCCTGAGAACATTATAGCAGCCTCAAAAATAGAAATTATTCAAAAACAATTAAAACTTACATGAATTTACTTGGAACCATGAAGAAACATTTTTAAATAAAAATATAAAATATTTGCAAGCAATCCTGAAATCAAAATCTCATTCAACACATTATTGTTTATCCAACAGTCTTAATTACAATTTTTTAATGAACAGTTAACATACTGTACTGCTTTTTAATCACATTACAATTCATTTAAACCATTTTCATCCATCTAAACTATACTCATTCACAGAAAAAATGTACAAATTTACAATTAATCATTGCGTATCTGTCTCACACAAGGATAATTAATATAATAGATTGTAATTAGTAGAATACTGGACTTAAGATTTTTACAATGTAAAATTCACTTTCCTTTACATTGTTTGTCAGTTATAATACTGATCACATAGAAATTTCCAGTAAAACTGTTAGTAAAATTGCTCTAGTATTTAAAAAATTGCACTTGAAAACTGTTATAAACAATTTGTTACATTATTTTAAAAAATGTTATAATTTTTTATTTACAGAAACTAAATTTGAAGAAATTGATGTCCCTGTCAATGTAAGTACATTACAGTTTGTCTGCTGTAGACATACCATGTCACTGTTATCTAAAATTATTAAAGTTTTTCTTTCCCACCAGGTTAGTAATATAGTAACTGAAGTTCCATTATTGGAAATACCTATCATCGATATTGAGCAAACAGAAGTAATCCCTGAGCAAAGTGTGACAAGAGAAGATAGTAATGCACTCGTTCAACCACCATTTATTACAGAAACTTGTGCTCAAGAGAACACTTTTTCAGTACTTCCAGAACAGATCGAACTAACTGATGCTGCTGAGGAATTAGAAATGTAAGATCAGTAATAAAAATCCTTCAATAATTAATATTTTATCCCTTTGTGGTTCATATATATTTGTGGATATAAAATGATTATTCTGCACTTTGTGATTACTGTTGTAGTTATTGCTACTATTTTTTTTTTAAATGTCTGATTATTAAAATCTCAGTGATTCAAAATTTGTTTATAAATATTTGGAGACAATTGTCAATGTAAATAAAGAATGGCTGGGAAACTAAATCCACCATTTACCACGGGCAAATGCAGGAACACCACTATGAACACATAGCCAGTCTATGTGTGCCAATTTGATCTACTTGCCAAGTGTCTCAACACAACTTTGAACACATAGTCAGTCTGTGTGTGCCCATTTGTTCTACTTGCCAAGTGTCTCAACCTTACACATAAATAAGGTTTTATACCTTAATTATTATAAAGGGTGTTAGTTTATGTACATGACCCCCCTGCCTTCATCTGTCTTAAGTGAATAGTTTACTTTCTCTTACCTTCCTTACTTTAATTGCCTACTAAAGCATTGTCAATGATAGAGAATGCTTCAGAACCCACTTTTCTCTGCAAATAGTTTTTATTTTATTATTTGCAAACTAGAAATCACTTATATATGCCTATGAAAAAGAAGGACAAAGGAACATAAAATTACTTCCAATCACTGGTGTACTGTATGGTCAGTTATCAGACATCAACACTTACCTCTGTCTCACCAAGGATCCTACACTTGCTGTCAGCAAGAAAATACAGAATTTTGTACAGTTTAACAGGTCTCTCTAAGGTCTCTCCCCGCAGTCCATTTCACTTCTTACTCCTCAAAATCCATGTACACCTACCCTTTGCCTCATTCCCCAAATCCAGATTTCTGTAAAATCAGCATGCACTATTGTTGCAGCTTATGGATCTCTAACAGTATGCATCTTTGCCTTGGTGGACCAATACTTACAATGTATAATTTGTCATATCAAGGTCACACAACACTTTTTCTTCCGTCTTTCCATTATGCCCATACCTCTTCCTTCTAACTCCATCCTGGTAATGATTGATGTCACCTCCCTCTAACACACTGGCATGGGCTCAGTGCCATGGAACATTTTCTGGATCTGCACCCTTTCAAAAGCCTCACCAGCACATTTTTCCTCACCATCTTGGCCTGCCTGATACTCAACAACAACTACTTCAGCTTTGAAGACAATGTCTACCACCAAACCTGTGGCACTGCCATGGACACCTGCATGTTCCCCTCTTTTACTAACCTCTTTGTGGGATGCCTGGAACAGACATCTCTCTCAAACCCTTCATATGGCTCAGATTCATAATGATATGAAAACAATCCTCTAAATTTCCTGGACAATCAATAATACCTTTAACACGATGAATTTCATATGGACATACTCCTACACGTAGGCAACTTTCGTGGATTTGTCCCACTCCAATGGCTGTCGCAATTCCTAGGTTCACATCAAACTCACCAACCTATGACAGTATCTCCACTTTGATATCCATATCATACCAAACGTTCCCTCCCCTACAGTCTCTGCATTAGGTGTAATCATATATACTCTAACCATCAGTCCCTCACACAGTATTCATACAACATCTCGCAAAATTGATATCGCATAACTAATCCCCGGCTTTGGCTCACAAACTATTTTCGTGGGTCACATCATAACCAACAACTGCCATAAACTCCCAAAAACCAACTATAATCCAGTCCTAGTCACAATTAGTGTTGCAAATTGAAGATAAAAAATCAGATTTGTGTTTTTTTTTCTAATTTTTTTTTTTCAGAAAACGATAAATTTGATAAATTATAATTTTATTTATGGAAGTTACATTTTAGATGTGTGTTTTATATCTTACTGAGTCCTATAATATCTTACATAATGATTCATAAATGTATCTATATAGGTAACATAATTTTATTCATCCTCTATGTCAGTACCACATTCATTAGTATCAGCACCACCAACACTAGTTCGGTCGATGTCGGAATTTTCTGTTTCTTCTTCTGGCTCTTCTAAATCCATAACTTCAGGAATAGTTACATTTTCTTTTACTGGTTGTTTCTGTATTGTACGCAAAAGATTTTGAGATTGCAATTTTAAATTGTGAGCAAAGTACACACTGTGCATGAAGACTGTGCTGATAATTCTTTTATTACAGTCCTTTAAATTTGAATTTATTATCATACAAAATAGGAGCTTTATTTCTTTTTCAATCGTTAGTTTACGCCAATGGTTGCAAGGAAACGATTCGTAATTACTGACAATTTAATGACTCAATATCACTATACGCTGAGAGTCTAACAAGTATACAAATATAAGGAAAAGCACAATAAGTAGTAAAAAGAGGTAAAAAAACCGTAGATAAATTTAAAATTCCTAATTTTTTGAAAAGATACGTAGGCCTACAGATAAGTTCGTAGGGTTGGCAGCACTAGTTCAAATAGCGAGTATCAATCCAAACAACGGGGAACGGGGATTCCTTCCCGCACAACAAAGCCTCTTCGGGAAGTCCCCGTTCGTAAAAGAAAACTTCAATGTTGCCAATATTTTCGTAATTTTCTTTTCTACTGAATCAGAAAAGTATAGTAGATTTAAAAATTGAGATAAGTACTTAGGATAAACAGTTATATTAAACGATAAATGCCTTACAAATTTGAGATTTAGTAGTTATGAAAAACACCTGTACCAGAAAAAAACATGGTTTTTTTTTCATGTTTTTTTCCAAGTTAGAAAAAAAAAAACATTTTTTTTACAACACTAGTCACAATACTTCCCCGACCTAAAATCCATCAATAGAATCCTTTGACAAGGGTATGATTTCCTGAAAACCTGCCCAGAAATGAGATCCATTCTTCCCAAAATCCTCCCTGCTCCTCCTATAACTTTTTTCAGTAAACCTACAACAAACATAGTCTTCCTTATCCCATCAGACAGCACCGAGGCTTATTCCCATTCAGTAGACCCCACTGTAAGATGTGTAACATATACCACACATCCACCACTTTCACAAAACTTGTCATCTTGATAGGATACATCACATGTGAAACCTCCATGTAATATACCAGCTAACCTGCAACCACTGCCTGGCCTCCTACAAAAGTTTGACTGCTGCTGTACTAGCACTAAGAATGAATCGCCGCCACCACCGATGATATTAACCCAGAATTCAAAACACACAGTAACTGTCCATTTCATCTCCCATCATCATCATTATCGTTGGGGACCATCTCCAGTTTCTCGGATGAGGTTTACGAGCCTTCTTGTGTTTCTGTCTTGGTTGTTATGGACGATCGTCTTCCACTATCTCCTATCCAGAAAAGTTTCTCTGTCCGTAATATATTCCCAGTTCTAGCCTCTTCTCTCTATGTCCTACTTCAGTTGGTCTGTCCATCTTCTTGGTCTTCCCACTGGTCTTTTGCCCACTATCCTTTTTTCCAAATAAGTTTTTGGTAGTCTTGTAGTATTCATTCTCTTGACATGTCCAAACCAGTTAAGTCTTGATGACCTAAGTCTCTCTTCGATGGATTCCCTTAACTCTAAGTTTGATCTAATCTCATCATTTTTATATGGTCAAGTATAGTTTTCTGGAGGGCTGTTCTAAGAAACTTCATTTCACAGGCTTGGATCTTGCTAAGATCCTTTGATGTTAGTGTGCATGTTTCCAAATCACATGTGAGAATAGGACTGAGATATGATTTGTACAAGACAATTTTTGTTCTTCTGGGAACCTTCATATCCCATAGTAAGCCCCACACGGTACTGTAGAAGTTGGCTCCTTAGGTTATTAGGTACTATTGGTCTATTCATTATTTCTAACTCACTTCTACTGTTACTAGCAATTATGCTCCCCAGGTAGCTGAACTGGTCAACAACTTCAACTTGGTGGTCTTGTAATTTTATATGACAGTCTGTGTTCTTTCAGCTCATTTTTAGTGCTACAGTTTTTTTTTTACTACATTTCATTCCATATTCTTCAAACTTATTATTCCACATTCTCAATTTATTTTGTATTCTTTCTTCGGTTTCATCCCATACTGCTACATCATCTGCAAACACCAATGCTTGTAGATCTCTATTGATTTATCTCTTTAGTTCTTTTAAGATGTTATCCATCACTGCTATGAACAGAAGAGGTGAAAGGGCACTTCCTTGTGGTACTCCTTTGGTTGTACTAAACCATTCACGGTGACCATTCCCAACATTGACACAGCTCTTGCAGTTATTGTACAGTGTCAGGATCTTTCTAATAAGGTATTGGCATTTTAAGTTTTCTTAGACTTTTCCAAATAGTTGATCTAGGAACATTATAGTATCCCTTTTCTAGGTCCATAGACACAATGATTAGGTTTTTCCCTCTTTCCCAATATTTTTCTACCAGCAATGTCAAGTAAAATGTTGGATCTTTTGTGCTTCTTCCAGCCCTAAACCCATGTTGTTCCTCTTCTAAGATGGGCTCTAATATTGTTCGTAATCTGGCTTCAACTATCTTTTCCATAATTTTGAGGCCGTGGGATAGGAGGGTAATACCTCTGTAGTTTTCATTTTCCTTCTGTTAACTTTCTTGAAGATAGGAATTATCACCATTTTTGTCCAGTCTTCTGGTATTTGGTTATCATTCCATATTGCTCTGAGGACTCTATACAGCCATTGTATCCCTGGTGGACTGGCAGCTTTAATCATTTCAGCTGTAACATTGTCGGCTCCTGTTGACTTGCCACTTTTCATTTTATGGAGAGCTCGCTCAACATCTGACCAGGTTATTGGAGTGTCTTCATCTATCATCCTCTGACTTCTTCCTCATCTATGCCATTAGGTCCATTTAGTAGCTTGTCAAAATATTGTTTCATGGCTTCCCTGATACTTCTTATATTGTGAGCTATATTACCATCTGCTGCCTCTATTGCTGTAATCTTTTGCATTTTATAATTCCATATAACATTTTCATATTCCCTTTACTATATTCTTCCAGTTTAGATGTAAAATCTTCCCAGCTTTTCTCCTTTTCTTCCTGTACAATTTTCTTAACCTCCAATTTGCTGCTTCTATATTCTTTTGCAATCTCTTCCAATATGCTGTTATCTACTTGGTCACTATTGTTTCTTCTATAGGACTTGGCCATATCTAGAGCTCTTTTGGCTTTATTTCTTTTGGCTATTGCCTCTTTTACTCTGTCATTCCACCATGATGTTCTTTTCTCTTTAACTCTCCTGCTTGTTCTTCCACATATTTTTTTCTGCACTCGCACTTGCCTTAAAATAATTCCATTCTTTGTGGCCCTTTTTATATCTGTTGTTGATATTTTGGTTATAATTTCCTCTTGGAACTGCTGATTACATTCCATGTCTTTCAGTTTCCAGTCCTTAATTCTCGGTCTTTTCTTCCTAGTTACTTTTGCAGTGGCTTTAGTAACTCTCATATCTGCAACAAGTAGTCTGTGGTCACTGTTGAGGCTTTCACTGGGTATTACATTCACATCTTGCACTTTTTCTCCAATTAGCCTATCTGTTAAAATGTAGTCTATTATAGATCTATGTTGACCATCCCAGCTGTATCTTGTTATTTTGTGGCTATCTTTTTTCTGAAACCTACCCCCCACAGCAGGGATGCAGTGAGGACCAAAAGACAAGCGTTATAGAAGAACTAGAAAGTATCATGTCCCATTACACCAATAATTTTAATTCTTGTTTCACAGTCTGTGCTATCAGAGTCCTCCCAAAAAGCAGCATCTCCTTTGAACTGAGACGGTGGGAGCTTGCCTACCAGTACAAGCTAGAAACAAGGCAACTATCTAGTCTCAATTTAAGATAATACCTAGACATTACTTTTCCTTCAATCCATCCTCTCTTTGCTTCCATCCTCACTATCTTAATTGAACCACCACTAACCACAGGTGATGTTTAACTTCAACAGTTATTTGGTTTAATTCTTTATTTATTTTTGCTTGTTTCTATTTGTTTAAGATTTTATTATTTATTCTGCTCTTTTTGCCCACCAGTGATTTAGTTTTGATATTTTTCAATGCTCAGGTATTAGCTTCACATCACTCCCCTCCCCATTATCTTGCTGGCTTGACAGACACCCTGTGAGATAGTCTCCTACAACACACACCCTCCAAATTATTCTGTAGGGGATAAAAGGATAAGACCCGAAAATTTTTTTGTCTTTTTTGATTTTGTCTGTTTTATGTGTTCGCTCCACACAACTATTATCTAAGGTAAATAATGGTTTATTTCCCTATCCTAATTTTTAATTCTAATTATATGGTGTTATATACATCTTCAGAGGCATACAGCTTGTGTGGTGTGGTGTCATATAACCTTTTTTTTAATATGACCTCAAAAATAGTTTAAAGGATGTGTATCATACATAAAATCAACAGCAACCCATTTTAAAAGTAGTTTTCAACCATTTGTAGAGACAGAAAACATGTTAAGTAGTAGAAAGTGATCAAAGTGAGTTATACATGGGGAAAATCCTATTTGATAGTAAATTCACTTGCATTCATTTTCAGAAGTGTAAAATTAAATTACAAGTAAAACAACATATGACACTTAGGGTCTAGAAAATGGAATTAAAAAGATATAATGAATTTAGTGTTCATAGTTGTGTAAGAAACAGTCTTTTTAAAGTAGCAGACATAATTTTCAAGTTACAGCAATGGTTCATACAGCATAAAAAGTTACATAGAAAGACTAGCATTTGCCCACTGCTTTGCGCGTGTGTGTTTTAGTATGTACAAAAATTCTTTACCGATTTTATTCTATTACCAAATGACATAGAAAGACATGAATTGTAAATATCTTCTGGAAACTTTCCTTTGTGTTACTTATAACTTTAGGTTTGGTTTTCATACTGATTTGTGAGAGTTTTGTTTCATTCATGTTTTAATGTAAAACAATTTATGAACTAATAGGAAATCTATCTAAAAAATTAACTGTACTAACTCGTAGAGGTAATTATTGTGCGAAGTATATATATATTGTTTAGAAAGGGTTTTATTTTTGTGGTAGTGAGGCAGTCTTTAAGATAAATAAGATGTTAGTTTTATCTTATTGGTAGGTCAGTCACAGTAAAGCCTCTGTGTGTCATTTTTAAATGCTGATACGGAGAACTGCATGATAAGCGTGGTCCACAAATTTATATCAATATAGTCGTTTCCTGCGACTTCATTCTCTTGGAAGTTTGTTATAGTATAAGAGTTTTCGTTATTAATAATAAGCGTAATAAATATTTAAATTTAGTAATAAAAAAATTATTTACATTCTGTAACAAAAAATAGATTTTTTTTTTTTGATGTTTTTTGTATTTTGGTGATATGTTGATTTGATCAATTATTTCTGCTTTAAAATAGAAATTTACCTGGATTAAAACTAATCTTATGCAGTATCACACACTAAGAATTATTTTTAATTTCGTTCTCATTCAAATCACTGTATTAATCGTGCCATTATTTCAGCCACATTTAAGTATTTTGAAATAGTCAAGATTTGATCACGATTCAGTGCATGTATTAACGTGCATGATTTCCCAATGGCAATATTATCAGAGGTTGTGGTTCAGTTGAAACGCAGACTGGATCAGAATGACAGCTGATACACTTTGTTAAAACATAAGGAACGATGGATTTAACTTTATAATTTATGTGGTTTAACATTAGTTTATGAATTATTGTTAATTCCCTTTGCTTTCACTAACTGATGTTATTATTTCAGTTGCATAAATGTACTTCCAGTGGGCCAAGTTTCGATGATGATATATTAATAAACATGTGACAGAAGTTATGATTTTCGAACAGAATAAATTTGATTTGGTTGAATTGCAATTTTATTTGTTCCATGTTGCTATCGTTATTAACTCAACAATATGTAAGATAAAGCTAAAATCTTATTTCTCATAAACATTGCTTCACTTACTTATATCACAAAAATAAAACCCTTTCTAAACAACTTTTTTTTTTTTTTTTTTTACTTCACACAATAATTAATAAAAAGAACAGTTGATTCTACTGACTGTGGTTTGAACAGCAGCCAGAATTTGTACACATGTCCTTAGATGATATTGATTTATTTGCACATTATAGCAAATTATAATAATCAAGTAAAGTTGATAGAAATATGTGCACTTATTATGCAAGAAATATGTATTGTTATCTTTTTATATTTATGGTAGCTATTTCTTAGGCATCTTTCTTCAAGAAAAGAACTTAATTTGATATCCATAATGACACGTAGGAAAGAAATATCGACGTACTAATGTCTTTTATTGTATAGCTTTTCAAAAGAAATATTGTACCAAAGACAAACTGTTTAATATATGTGTACCAGATTAATAATCTAACCCATTTCACATGGTAACTTGGCTGTTCATATGGAAAATCAACATTAATTGATTCACATATTCTGTTTATAATACCGAATAACTAAAGAAAAAAAAAAAAATGAAGTCTAAATTAAGTTGTGAGACCGTTTGTCAGATTTTTTACGAAAGTTGTGCTTGTCTTAAATACATAACGATCTGTGGCCCTTAATTTTATGTTTAAAAAGTTTTTAATTACTTGCTCTATACCTCAGTTCATATAAGTCATTTACTATTTCTGCAGATTTTAATTTGGACTATTAGCTCCAAAAATTTGAAAACCCCATTCAAATTGCTGCGGTTGTTTTTGCGCAGTACCTGTTCAAAAAAGAGACACCCGCAGTTTGCTTACAGATTTATAATATTATAGATTTGGCTGATAGTTAAAGATGAAGTAGGTTTTTTATAAGAAAAAAGAGGTTTTGATCAATTTTTCAGCATAGTAAATTTGCTTAATCGAGAGCATTAAGAGTGAATTTAAATTAAAGAAGAATCTTTGCTGATCACACAGAGCTATTTTGCTTTTAGATTTCAGTAATATTTAGGCCTTAAAAGTGAATTTAAAGTTTTTCAAACATGACGCTGGTGACATCACAATGCAAGACAAATAGATTTAAGTAATATAAAGAATATTTCCAGAAGACAGTGCGTTAATGATTAAATAACATAACCATCAGATAGCAAGTTAAATTTAGTCAAGTTTGACACCTGTTTCAAATAGATAGGGCTAATACTTTTGAAAATATTTAAGATCAAAACTTAGTAACTGTTACGACACACTGCGAAAAGAGTGGTTTTCACTTTTAATTACTATTAGAATCAGGTTATATCACATATCAAAAGTTAAAGAAATTTTCATAGTTCATTTTAATAGAAGAATCAACTTACAGAACTTTAGGAATAAGGATGAATTTAAAGTTTTTTTTTATATATATTTCAACAATTTATATCTCAAAAAGTATAGCACTTAGAACAAAGATTCTCATAATCAAAATTAACATTAAATCACATTGTAGAACATATAAAGTGTTCAGAAACATCAGAAATAAAATAAGGTTTGGAGAGGTGCGGTCGAAGTCCAATATTGCACACTATCTTGAGATTCTAATTAAGATTGAGCAGCGGTTATGTTTTCCCCATTATTCTGGCAGACATGAGTGAGCACAGATTGAGTATAGTGATGTAGGGAAGATTGCTTGGTAGGTGCACAACAGTGTTACTGGATGCTTCCTTTGCAATGAAGTTTTAAGTTTTACTATCATATGGGGTTTTGAGGGAAGCTGTTTGCAGTGTGAAAAATACTTAAATTTGGATAGAATTGTGATGATTTTTAAATCCATTGCTACCGCTCCATGTAACTGAACTTCTCATTATATACAAATTTCAAATCATCATCTGTTGGGGTAAAGCAATAGATTGGCAGGCATAAGAAAATTTCAGTAAGGTACCAAGGCATAGTTACAGATCAGTTTAGACGTGTTCTGAAGCAAACCTCAGCTTCAGGCAGGTTTAACATTGGATAGTGATAAGGATTTGCCTTTCCCAGTTCAAGCTTTGCTTCCATTGACTTACAATGCAATCTCTTCCATTCTACTGTTCTGCATGACTACCTTCAGTATACTCTTGCAAAATAATCTTTATCG
Source organism: Vandiemenella viatica (assembly GCA_031002005.1). Taxonomy (NCBI): domain Eukaryota; kingdom Metazoa; phylum Arthropoda; class Insecta; order Orthoptera; family Morabidae; genus Vandiemenella; species Vandiemenella viatica. The sequence goes on along the minus strand of JARYHS010013630.1, from coordinate 314,915,539 downwards.
TGTGCTGTATTTCACTGGATGTAAAGGGAACATAACTTTCTGTTCCAATGGCTTGTTGCCAGCAACCTAGAATGGAGTTGTAATGCCAGGAATTTATTGAAGTTTACTTGTACAAATATTTAGGTTTGTAACTGTGACAAGTGATATACGATCGCTTTACAAAATATTTTTATTTCATATGGAAATATTAATTTTAATGTTGTGGGATTACTTCTATAATGTTTGCAGTTTTATAACACTTGATGAGATCTAAATTTTATTTTTCATTCATTTATCTCTCCAGTATTAAAATTTGTTCTCCTTGATATTAAGTGGTCAAATACTGAGTAATAAATGCGTATTAGGACATAACTGAGAATAATGTTCAGCGATGATGTGTGAGTTATTGATGCTGAAAAGTATTATTGAGGGAAAATAATTAGCATTATGTGGGAAAAATAAGGTCCTTCGAGAAGATTAATAAGTTGTTGATTACAAATGTTTGTAGAACTTAAACATTGTTGGGTTTTCAAGATGTGTACCTTGTTTTGTTGAAAATGTTAATTAATGACTTTGTTGTACAATGTGGTAACTAGTAATTGGAAGTTTGGTTTGTGGTTTTCTAGGTAAAAAAATTTTCACCCATACATTTTAATATTGATTACTTTACATTCAAACTTACTTGTTATATTACTAAGAACTTATATGTATGTAATGTTATAGAGAAAACCACGAAGTAATGTATTTATGATGACTATGAACCATGTTGAAAAGGTTGAAGTTGATAAAGTGAGTATCATATACTGTTAAGAGTATTTATAAACAGCATATTTTTAACTGGAGAATTTATTACATGTTGAAATTATTGGGATGAATGCAATACCTGATGATTGAGGAAGGAAATAACTTTTCTTTTGTATTTTCAAAGAAGAATATTGTAATTTCCATTGATACCTATTGATACATAGCGATAATTTATGACTTCGAAACTGTAAGAGATTAAAACATCTAACTAAAACTTATTAGTCCAAGATCTGGCTGCAAGATTTCTAAATCCACCTGTTATTTGATTGAAATGCAATTTTTATGTATAATTATTATTAGTAGCAGAGTATGGTTCTGCCGGGTTGCCTATCAAAATGTGACCACAAGTATTTTTAGTTAATTTTTTTTTTAAATCAAATAATTTTGTTCACTTGTTTTTTAAAATAAATTATAATTCATTTCTAGGATAGACATGTAAGAAACATAAAGATTTTGGGTTGCCTTTGTAAATGTGGCCGCAAGTAGGGGTTGCCAGTTGTTAAAGGTAAGTATGAGCGAGAAAGAATTAGCTAATTTTTAACAGCTGCCAACACCTACTTATGGCAACTTTTACTTGCCTCTGTTTAAAATGAATTATAATTTATTTAAAAAACAATTGAATGAAATATTTAATAAAAGCATTTTAAAAAACTAATTAAAAACACTTGTGCCTGTAATAATTATATATAAAAGAAAATTTCAATCAAATATCAGATGGACATATAAATAATGCAGTTGGATCTTAGGCTCTATCCTTTACATCTTAGACAACATCTTTCATGTGGTGATTTGATGAGAAGACGAATTTCTTCTAATTTTAAGGTAATTAATGCAGCCATACAACCAGAATTTCATAACATTTTGCCCTACCCATGGAACAGGGTTAAATGATTACATTTCGATTTAGAAAGCAAACTTTTCAAAACTATTTTCGAAACTCTTAATGCAGAAGATAGTGATCAACAACAATCACAATTAAATGATTTGGAAGAAATATATAAGGACATATAGTTCATATTTCATCTTGGTTAATATATGGAAGATACTATTCTCAACAATTTCCAGCTGAAATTGATTAAACTAAGAATACTATTGTTAAAGTCTCTGATGCAAAAATTAGTGACATTTAATTAAGTCCAAAACTATATAAATATTGTTCTTGGGTTACTAGCCGAGTTATAGGAGTGTTATAATTACACAATATTTTGGCGCCATCTTCTATTGAAGTGAGGTCTGGAACGTGCGAAGCTGCTGAGCTAGACCAGACTCCTGGTACTACGCTGTGATTGGTCGGCTGTAGAACCAGTCGTAGCAGGAGTCAAATCACGTCGCGACTTGAATCGATGGCAAGATGGAGTTATGGCTAGATTTGATGCCCTTTTTCACATGGCATTTAGCAGACGGGCTGAAAGTCATCGCTCGTTCGAAGATGATATCCGAAAACAAAGCCTTCGCCATAAATTGCTTATCCAACTGATAGGTCAACACAGATCCGTTGCGGGCCTCATATTGAGCTATGCTGCCACGTGATTGGTCAGCTCTGTAACCAAACGTAGCCAGGTTCCTGCCTCGTCACAACTCATCGTTTGATAGAAGGAAAAATCAGAAGGCAAAACTTTCCCCATGAGCTGCTTATTGATGCATGAGAAACAAATTGCTCACTTATGTTACTGCCAAACTTCCTGTTGATCTGGACGCGCTGTATAAAGCGTCCCGCTGTCGATGAATAGTATTGATGATTGGCGTCCAGGCTTCATTCACCTGGTACCCGCTGTCGCGGTTGATGAAGTTAGACATGAGTCGAATTTCTACTGCTTCAGTAAGAATGCTGTTCCAGAAGCTCCCAGTATGTGCCAGTACTCTGGAATTTTCGAAATCAAAGCCATGGCCATGTTCGAGGCTGTGTTCCTCCACTGCACACTTGTCTTTCTGCCTCAGATGAACGTGACGTGCATGATCTAGACAACGTTGGTGAACACACCGCACCGTCTGGCCAATGTAGCTCTTTCCACATTCACAACTAATGCAATATACCCCAGGTGTCCGCAGAGCAAGGTCATCTTTGGGGGAGCGCAAGATGTTTTTCACCTTCGGTGGTGGCAGGAAAACGGTCTTATTTCCACTTTTTGCTAGAACCCATCCTATCTTGGACATTATGGTGCCAGAGTACAGCAAGAAGGCAAGACGTTGAGGTGGCTCTTTGTAGATGTTGTTGAGCCTATGTGTCAGCTCTCGGAATGCCAGTCTTATCTGATAATTAGTGTACCCATTGCTTCGAAAGGTCTGACGCAGATGACTCAATTCACCGATTAGGCTGTCAACATCACATATCGCCTGCGCCCTATGTACAAGCATGCTGAGTACCATCTTGCACTGTGCTGGATGGTGATGGCTACGCGCGTTTAGGTATAGGTCTGTATGTGTCGGTTTTCTATACACAGAGTGCCCTAGAGACCCGTCTGGTTTCCTTTCTATAAGAATGTCTAAGAAAGGCAGCCGCCCTTCTTCTTCACCTCCATCATAAACTTGATGTTCTCGTTTATGCTGTTAAGGTGATGGAGAAAAGCTTCCAGGTTGTCACTGCTGTGTGGCCAGGCCACAAAGGTGTCATCTACATATCGGAAGAAGGCACTGGGCTTCATTGGAGCGCTTGCTAGTGCCTTGTCTTCAAAGTCCTCCATGAAGAAATCTGCAATATCTGGCAATAAAGGACTGCCCATGGCCACTCCATCAACCTTTTCATAATACTCCCCATCATACAGGAAATACGACGATTGAAGTGTGTGCCGGAATAAGTCAACTAAGGCAAGCTCAAAATGCTGTTCCAGTAGAGCCAGCGTGTCAGTGTGAGGGACCCTAGTGAACAGTGATGGAGTGGCCATGGGCAGACCTTTATCGCCAGCTATTGCAGATTTCTTTGTGGAGGACTTTGAAGACAAGGCACTACCAAGCGCTCCTATGAAGCCCAGCGCTTTCTTCCGATATGTAGATGCCACGTTTGTGGCCTGGCCACACTGCAGTGACAACCTTTAAGCTTTTCTCCATCACCTTAACAGCATAAACGAGAACATCAAGTTTATGATGGAGGGGGAAGAAGAAGGGCGGCTGCCTTTCTTAGACATTCTTACAGAAAGGAAACCTGATGGGTATCTAGGAAACTCTGTGTATAGAAAACCGATGCACACAGACCTATACCTGAACGCATGTACCCATCACCATCTGGCACAATGCAAGACGATATTCAGCAGGCTTGTACGTAGGGCGCGAGCAATATGTGATGCTGACAGCCTACCCGATGAATTGAGTCATCTGCGTCAGACCTTTCGGCACAACGGGTACACTGATTATCAGATAAGACTGGCATTCTGAGAGCCGACACGTAGTCTCAACAACACCAACAAAGAGCCACCTCAACATCTTGCCTTCTTGCTGTACTCTGGTGCCATAACGTCCAAGATAGGATGGGTTCTAGCAAAAAGTGGAAATAAGACCGTTTTCCTGCCACCACCGAAGGTGAAAAACATCTTGCGCTCCCCCAAGGATGACCTTGCTCTGCGGACACCTGGGGTATATTGCATCAGTTGTGAATGTGGAAAGAGCTTTATTGGCCAGACAGTGCAGTGTGTTCACCAACGTTTCCTAGAACATGCACGACATGTTCGCCTCGAGTAGAAGGACAATTATGTGATGGCGGAACACAGCCTCGGTCATGGCCATGGCTTTGATTTCGAAAATACCAGAGTACTGGCGGATACTGGGAGTAAAAAAGGTTTTCAGTAACATATATGACTATTCCACTGGTGCGTTTGCTTTCTGAATCACATCTTATATGATAACACCCTTTGATTTAAATTGACGTATCTATATCTAATTCAGAGACATGTGATTCCACTACAATCATCACACTTGGTGTGGTCTCCCATGCATATGTGGTAATCATGTCTTTTTTCGCAATTAGTCCACTAACATTTATTACTACCATCTCCACACTTTGGAGACTTTCCACATTTTTTGCTTGCTATAAACACTCATATGTGATTGACTACCTTTTTAAATTTATTCTCCTTTGGTATACTGGACACTCCCAGCTTAGCACAATATGCTTCACATTTAAATTCAGTTTTAACTTGTTATTTGCCTCGATACAGTTACTACATTTTATTTAATTCTTTTTACAATCTTTTGCTAAATGACCCTCTCCACATTTCAGACATTTGGTACCATTACTACAATTTTCATTTTTGTGGTCATATGAATAGCATTTAAAACATCTAAATAATCCTAAATATTCTACAACTTGACACCTCTGCCACTTATCTGAGTCATTACTCTACTAAATGTTTGTGCAGCCAATGCTTCTATAACCATGTAATTATTTTTTATCTTTTTATTCAACTTGACCTCAATTCTTGATTCTTCGAAAATTGATTCCGGGATTTGATTCCTTATGCACCTTAACAGTTCTTCCTCCATCACTTCTTCAACACTTAAAATTCTAATCCTAGGATCTCTGTGACCTGGTATCTTTACAACATAGTCACTTCCTAGTGTATTCTTCACCTCTGCATCCATCTTCTTAATTTCTTCTTTGCTACTGCAGGTTATAATGATGCCTCAATTTCTGATCTTTCCCACTTTTTCAGTTCCTATTTTCAGATCAGTTGAATTTAACTTCTCCATACAGATGTTTCTTGAGCCTCACTGTCCTGATTTGGTTTCTTTGTCTGTACTATAATTACCTCCTCTGTTGTCTGCTCCAATCGGTCTGCATATGTACTATTTTTTGTTGTTTCATTTTCCACCAGTTTTTGCTTCCTACTTCTTGGCTTTATCTAAGGTGCAACTACATAGTTCTTATGTTGTCTGTACTTGACTAACATGCTGCGGAATCAGGTTTGCGCCCTGCTTCCGGTATATTTTTTAATCATCGTGTCTATTATTTTGAATATTTCTGTAAATATAATTTCAATTTTACTTCAATATTAATGTATTATTTTTCATCCTTAAATTATTATGAAATGAGTTTCATGGTTTATTGATGGTTTTTTAAGGAAAAAATATTGTTTTTGTAAAATTTATAAAGTTTCATTTTTTTACACAAATCTCTCCTTGTAATAATACATTTGGGGAAACTTCAACAGATAGCTGAAGTAGTGTGAAAAATGTGATTGGTGCACATTATGTTGTAGCCGTTGCTGTGCTGATGGTGATACTGACTGAAGCTTTAAGTATGTAAAGCTGACAGTTTGTTGTCTGGTTAGTAAGTTTGTCATAGGAAATCATCTTTTTTGTGCAACAATCTTCTCATTTCACTTGTTAATAATTTCATCAATAAATATCAAAAAATCCTATTGTGAGAAAAAAAATATTTTTTCCCCTGAAGGATGTAAAATAAAAGTATTATTGACTGTACAAAATATGATATTGGCAATAAGTCACCACCAGATCTGTGAAATGTTCAGTACCAATGTGAATAGTGATGGCAAATTTTGTAAGTGGATTACAAAATACAAGGAGGAGGAGGAGGAGTAAAAGGTTCTAGAGTAGGGTTCAAAGGGTGATCCCCATCAGAATGGAATCATACCTCTGCTTCCGCCTGCTCCTCCACATATTTATTATTATATAGATTATATAGCTTAGCCTGTAATCTTTATGAAAATTCAGCAAATCATCACTTAACTAACAACACCATGGTTGTTTTTTTGCTATGGACCTGCAATAAGAGTAAGAATGAATTGTGCAGTGTTGTTCGCTAAGCAGTGAATAACAATTTTGAACTTGCATGTAAAGTAGAGCAGTGGGAATGCGGGAAGCCTGATTGTTTGCTTGTTGTTTCAACTAGTTAAGCTGCAAACTCAGGAAATTCCATTTTATAAAGGTGATTTGTTGATGTGTGCATGAAATCATCAAACATTTCTTTGTTGTTAAAAAAATGCCCTGACAGAATTTTCTGGAACTAGACAATTCTAATAAAAATGTAGTATTTATGTTAAAAAAATTCTTATGTTGATTTTAAGTTTACTTTTTAATGAAATATTTTGTCTAAATAATTAAAAATTTATTTTTCCACCCTGCTTCCATGGCAGTCAAGAAATGAACATCTGCATACGCAAAGAAAACCTCCATTACAAACCTGGTCTGCAATATGTTCACAATGAACCATGCTCAAACTGTCTGTCTCTAATCAATGACAATCTTGTATGATTGGCAAACAATAAAATTCTTGGAATCCTCCTGCCAAGACCTTACCAGCTCTTTTCATCCATCTGGAGAAGTTTCTCAGGGGCAAGTGTTTTGAAGACTAAGCGAAAACAGCATTTAAGCAAAGACCTTTCTGTGAGGTCGTCTCCAGCTGCGCCCACCCCTCATAACTTTCTCCCGTTGACAAAGGGTTTATCCCAAAAATTACTTTATTATTTGTGTTTGTGTCTTTTCTGTGTGTTTGTGCCCCACATCCATCATCTAAAGGTAAGTGGTGGCTCATTTCCCTATCCTAATTTGATCCTTTCTGCTACTTAGCGTCTTGATTTCATTGTTACATAGCATATTTTTTTTTATCTAAAATACAACTTTTTTTAATTAGTTTGAATATTTGTTCACCCCTTAAACATACCACTAAATTACCTTTTTAACCCAAAAAATGTCCCCGAAATTATAATCCTGTATCACTAAAAACCTTTATAACCCCAGAAATGTCCCAGAAATTATAATCCTGTACCTGGCAACCCTAGTTACAAGTCACCTGGGACTTATCATTCTGCAGTTTAAACTTCAGAATTCATTTTTCTTCTCCCTTGCTTTTGTATATGGATTGTGAATCCACAAGACCTTGCTATTGAATATGCTTTGATGACTATGCATTACAGTTACAGATACCTTTGTAAAGCCATGCAGTGAGCCATACTGAATGGTTCAGAAAATTGAATATCAGCGTCATTTAATTCCACTCTGGCACTAGCATAACTTATTTATATTAAATACTGGAAAAAATATTACTTTCTTGTATCATTTGTCTTTATAGAATTAGCAAACAGCTCAAGGAAACCAGTAATCTGTTAAAATGGTTGAAAACGCTTGAATGCAGAAAAATTGGAATGTTAACCTTCACTGATCTTTGTCCTCCAAAAACAACAACCAAATACAGAGCTGCAGTAACTCTTAAACAACTACTTGGTAAGTAACAAAGTCAGTCAAGAACATAATCAATCATATTTAAAATATGATATGATTTAACATTTCTTATATCAGATATTCTGTGTGAAAATTTCGTATATTCTTTATAAAATATTACATTTGATTTTCAAACATTCTATTTCAAAATTTAATACGAACCTTTTTGCGAGAGAGGTGAAAGGTCACTGAATCATTTTTAACAATTCATAGCATGATGCCTGTCAGCAACCACTAATACTTGATCAGTGGTAGTTTGATTTTGTGGCAAAGAATATTTTAAATAATTGTATTTCAAATATTTTTGTATAGACTTTAACAATCATAGAATTTTGTATTAAAGAAACCTTCACTGAAAAAAATATACAGGGTGGTCCCGAATTCATGGTACAGACTTTAATGGTAGGTACAGGACATTGTAACAATGATTTATTGTATAGGAATGTATGGTCGCAAGTGATTCATCAATAAATGCAGTGAAACGTATAAACATTGGTACAATGATATATTAAACCTTCAATAACTTAGTGAAAAACTTTATTAAACTTTCACTTAAGCAATTGGCAGCCATTTTACAATAGGAAATAACTTTATTTAAAACTGCAAAATTATGTTACACTCTTTGGATGGTCATAGATCACATAAAGAACTATAATGACAATAATTAAATGCCCCAAGAATAATTTTAATTGCAACAGCATTCTACAGGTCATTAGGTTAGCTCTGCCATGTTTTATGGCTCTTTACTTAATTTTCGTCTTTATCCTTCATTTTAGGTATTATAAATACATACTTAGAGTTCTTTTCTATCAGTTAGTAACAGTGACCAATACTTTTACTCAGCTGCTATTGACTAACCTTTCATCACAGTTTTCATCTACCTGCTCAGTACCCACAGTTCTGTATTCAACTGAACATCTTCCCTATTTCCAATGTGACCTGCCTGAAAATAAGCTTTTTTATATATATTTTCCTGGTCATTGTGTCCTCTGTTATGGTGAGTGACTCTTCTTTCTCTTACTTCAACATAATGACACTGAGTAGCATCCGGCTGTTACCATGTAACCAATAAATAATATTTCAATATTTGTGAAGAGTATGGAAGAATTAAGCATGTCATATACCACAGCTATAGACTAAAGGGCTGCAACAACAAAAAATAAGAACACAAATTGTCACATTTAAAGTGTCCTCGTCTAGGAGGCAATCTATTATCCTCTTATGACATCTGTTTTAGTTGACTCCTGGTCTCCCTCACAGTGTGCATCATGTTGAACTTACACCTGGAAATCTCATTCTTCACAATACCTGCATGTTCCATGATTAAATGGTGTTATCTTTGGTAGACTGTGATTTTCATTAAAATTAATCTACCTTTCCTGGTCGCATTTTTTTTTTTTTTTTTTTTTTTCTAATTTAAGATGAATTGTGTACTAGCGTAAGAGATGAGACATGCTCATATTCTCTTGTGACATACTCTTATTATTAATAATAAAGGTAAATAGATTTTCATTGTTGCTTGTTAGAAAATTTTCCACAATTATTTCTAAAACTATTCTTTGGATAATAGATACAAAGAAACTTTCATAAGGCACTGAAAATTAGGTAGGATAGGAAAAAATAACCACTTACCACTGATGAAGGCAGGATGGTCAGATGAACATGTAAAAAACAAAAAACACAAACAAAATTCACAATATTTCAGTTAATAACCTTAGTCATGTAAGACGCAAGACATATGGCATGAGAAAGATATGAGCACATCCCAACTCAACACATGAATGAAACGAAGATGAACCATGTGGGAGGGTGGGGTTTGAACTGGTGGTGAAGGTAGAAAGTTGACCAACTATAAAACGAAACATCTGTGATGATCAGTCAAGATAAAATGAAATTTGTTTAAAAATTATCATTTTGATCTGTTATGGAGTAAGTAAATAACCACTGGTTCAAATCCTACCCTCCCGCGTGTTTCATCTTTCATCATTTGGTGGGTTGGGATATGCTCACATCTTTCCCCTTGCCTCACCAGATATTAACCAAACTATCATGAATTTTGTTTGTTTTTTAAGTGTTTGTCTCATCCTCCTGCTTTCATCTGCAGTAAGTGACATAATTATTTCTCTGGCCTAGCTTAGTTTAAAAATATACTTTTTACAAACCGTGATAAACAATTGGATATGGATTTCATTCCCCAAGTGGATAAACATCTTCTGTGAAAAAATTCCTTACCATGTTAAAAAAGCATCAAGATTGGGTTAATGGTTTTATTGAAATATCAGTCTGTTTTAGCACTTTGTAGCTTCTGAAGGAATAGCAGATCACTTACAGATTTGTCCATCTGTCTGTCAATTGGTTTGTCACACCCTCATAATTTCTGAATCCTTTAAGCTAGAAATTTTTAACTGTGCACTACTTTAGTTTTTACTAACCGTAACATGATTATAACAAAAAAATCTGAAAAATTCTGGGGCAGGTAAAATAAGTATAGGTGGTTAAGTGGGGGACTGAAGAAAATGCTTACTTTATATAATCTACGTGGGAATTAAATGAAATCTAGCAACTTGTCGACTATCGAAATATTTGTATTTTCCTTTTCATTTCACTGTTTGAGGAAAATATGGCTGAAAATGATTTTAAAAATTGTTATTCTCATTTTATTTCCAAAACTACATTGTTATTTAGTTTGCTAAAGTTTACTGGAGTTTACATTTTCCCAAAATGACTAAATGAGTGGTCTTAACAAATTTTATAGTTAAGCGGACATTTTTATATCATTTGTTGACGAATTTCATCACTCAGATTACAATACTTTTTATGAATAGTTTCAATTTCCTGCAATAATTTATTCCAGTTGTGTGTGTGCATGATTTACTTATACTATTTGAAAGCTAGTTTTTTAAAATGTTCAATGATCTCTAAAAATAACTTGTTTTTTATTTCATGTAAGTTTTACTTTTTAAAGTGAATTCAGTTTAAAACATTGTGTGTATGAAACTTTCATTAGATGTGAGTATCTTCCACTTCACAGTGCTAGTTTATTAACATTTCGAATTAATACTGTTAGCCAGAGAATGGGTCTTTCTTGAGATTATTATAAGCTAAGAAATTAACAACTAATCTATGATAAAAGCAATAGAAACAGTTCATAGTAATTGTTTCTCTGATCGTGCTCTCTTATTTAACATACATTTCTCTCTATCCATATTACTGTTTAAAAAAAAAAGAAGAGGTTAATTTATTTTTTTCTTACTTTCTTTTACTTTCAGAACTGGATTTTAAGAAGCAAATTGTTTTACAACAAGAACAAAGTGTTCCATTTGATGATATTTGTGTGAAGGTTTTGTAAATTGTGAATTTATGCAGACTCCATCTCTAAATATATACATTCACTTATGGTATGACTTCCTAGTACTGATTATATCTGTTTCAATGTTTAATTTATTCTTTGCAATAGAACATCACTCATATAAGTTTGAATCAACAGTATCTTCGTTAATAAAATACTTTACATCTTAAACAAGTAAACATACATGTTTAAATAATTCATTGTGTTCCCTTGAATGTTAACAACACAAAAAAATTCTTCCCCATCATAATTATTTGTTTATCATGGTCCAAAAATTCTTCCATTTAGAACATAAATACTGTTTCAAAGTTTAAATTTATCTAGTTTCAATTGGACGTGTAACAAAGAGTAAAGCAATAAAGATATATGGCTATAAAAAGAGTTTATTTTTCTGTAACCATGTGATGATTTCATTCATAATATCAGTAGTAAAATACAAGATAAGTATTTTACTATGTTGTACTAAATAAACATAACTATATTGTTAGAGTTAAATTAAATATACATTAATAAAGTGCATATGAGCTGTAATACAAGCATCACTTTAGCTATCTTCAGTGTGTGTGGTTTTTTTCTTTTATTTTTGTCCTCATGTATTTTAATGAAGTTGTAAACTAAAAACTTTAGTAATTCCATAGTAACAATTCACACAAACATACCGGTGTCTCACATTTGTCTTCACAGTATCGGAGTGACAGACTGTTTATTTCATGGTTCCCATGGGCCTTAAAAAGTCTTAAAAAGGCCTTAATTTTCATTTTGATTTTTAAGGGCCCTTAAAAGGTCCTAAAATTTGCTCAAAAGCCTTAAAATCTTTGAAAACCCCTTATTTTTTTAACACCAAGATAAAGCGTAGTAAATTTCACTATACAGCAACGCACCGATCGGCAGATTTCTCTCTGGCTCGACCTTGACCAAGTGTGAGTCAAAGTGCTTATATTTCAAGCAAGTAGTAGAGTCTTTGCACAGAACCTCTCTTAAGTAGTTCTGCTTTGCACATGCATGTGTCTTACATGAGAGTTTAAACAACTTCTTACAAAGTAAACAACTCGATGTCCATGTGCGAACTGGAATGAATGTTCAAACACAATAGAAACCTCATATTTAACTTCTGTTTTTATGGGCCATGCCAAAGCTGAAGATTTGATTGAACATTTTTTGGAAGCAGTTGAGAAGTTCTCTCTCTAAAAGGTGATACAGGTTTCAATGGATGGTCCATCGGTAAATTTAAAATTTTTCAATACCTTAAAAAAAAAAAAAAATATTTAAGAACTGGATTTAATTGTGAAATGTTGGATGTGGTTTACATGTTGTAAATAAAGCATTAAAACATGGTTGCCAAGCTTCTGGCTGGCACCTTGATTCAGTCCTAGTTTCCTTATTTTGGTTATTTAAAGATTCACCTGCGAAAAGAGAGGATTTCCTCAATATTTCCACTTGTAAAAAAACGCCCTCAAAATTTTGTTTTCACAGGTGTATGGAAAATTTACCTGCTGCAGAAAGGGCATTAGAAATATGGGACGATGTTAAAAGTTGCATACTCTTTGCCTAAACCTACATGTAAGTTCTTTTTAACAATTCAACAGGCAGTGAAAGATAATTTTATTTGTTCAAAACTGAACCCCATTCTTGGCTTTTTATCAGAGCACAAAAACTCTCTTGCCATTTATGGCAGAGGATATACGAAAATTTATTGCCAATTTTATTGTTATCTTCAATGTTTTTAAGAAATAACACACAAAAGTATTGACTAATGTACAAAAAGTGGCAACATTAGACCTGAGTGATGTGTCAAAGCTTTCCTGTGCTAGCAACATCAATTTAGGAGTTGCAGGCGATCAACTTATTAAGGCTATGATATTCAACAAGAAAATGTCTGAAAAAGAAGTTTTCAAGATGAAAATGGAGGTCAAAGACTTCATTTTTACGATGATTAAGCACATGCTGGTCAAATCTCCTATAAATTATAGAGTTGTAAGAAGTATGACTTGCCTTGATCCTAGACAGATGGCGCTAAATAGTAGCAACTGTTATGAAAAGATTAAATATCTTCTGATTCACTTGTAAAAAATAAATTTAATTGGAGAAGGAGACTGTGATGAAATTCTTATACAGTATCACAGTTTTTTATCACCAGTTGCCTCAAATTCTTCAAACCTCTTCAGCTCATTTAATCCACATGATGATCATTCACGATTAGATATCTTTTTAGAGAAGTATCTAGGCAAAGAAGATTATAACAAAGTACACAAAGTAGTAATAATATTGTTGCTGTTATCACATGGACAAGCAGATGTTGAAAAAGGCTTCTCTGTGAACAAGCAGTTGGAAGTTGAAAATCTTTAGTGGCTCAAAGATTAGTCAGTCAACGTTTCAAAAACAGCAAAAATAAGTTGTTGATAACTAAGGAGTTAAGGATGTATGCAGCTATGGCTCATCAAAAGTATAATGCGTACCTGGAAGAGAAAAAAAAAAATGCGAAGACTACATAGATTCAGGGAGTGAAACGCAAATCTACGAGGGTTGTTTCAAAAATAAGGTTCCCACATTTTTTTAGACACAAGGAATTTTATTCGAAAAAAACTATTATACCATTGGAAATGTTGATCTTTAAGCTATTTTTCCACATAGACCCCATTTTTTTCTATGCATTTTTTTCTGTTGAATAATCCACTTTTGCATTCCCACCTCAAAGAAGTCCGCCGCCAACCCGTTGAGAAATTTGGAAACTTCTTCTTGCTACTCCTCGTTCGTCTGGAATGGTAGACCACCTAGGTGCTCCTTCAATTTCAGAAACAGACGGAAATCACTGAGTGCCAAATTAGAGCTGTAAGGGGGGTGGTCAATGACATCCCAGCCAATTTTGCCGATTAACTCCTTCATTTGTTGTGACACATGTGGACGGGCATTGTCGTGGTGCAGCCTTACGCCTTTGCTGAGTTTTCCCCTACGACGATTTTGGATTGTCCGTCTGAGCTTTTTCAAGGTCTCGCAATAACTTGTGGAGTTTATGGTGGTCCCACTAGCCATGAAATCAATGAGCAGTACACCACACTGGTCCCAAAACACCAATGCCATGATTTTTCCTGCTGACAGCTGCTGCTTAAACTTCTTTGGTGGTGGCGATCCGGTGTGTTTCCATTGGCGTGATTGTTGTTATGTTTCAGGAGTAACATAATGGCACCACGATTCATCCCCCGTAACAATGGAATCGAGGAAGTCTTCGTTATTCTCGTCGCATTCACTGCAGAACTTCTGAGCACAGTCTACGCGCTGCTGTTTGTGGACTTCTGAAAGCATGTGAGGCACCCAGCGCACGCACACCTTGAGGTAGCCTAACTTTTCATTCAATATCCTGTCAATTGAAGCTTAAGAAGCCTCAGGAATTTGAGCAGCCAGTTGCCGGATGGTGATTCGCCGATCTTCGAGCGGATTTGCTCAACTTTCGCCACAACGTCGTCGGAGATCGACGGCCTCCCGCTTCGTTGTATGTCATGGATGTCCGTTGGCAAACTCCCTACACCATTTGCGGACATGTTGAATGCGTATACTTGGTTCCCCATACACTTCACTCAATTGCCAATGAATTTATACAGGTGGTAACTTTCTTGCGAGCAAAAATCGGATGATCGCACGAATTTCACACCTGGTGTTGACGGCGATGACGGGCTCCATCGCTTATGGTTGTCAGGCCGGTACTGATCGTTGCAGAGTCACGCTGATTGTGGGAATCGGTGGTGGGGGATCCGGTGAAATGGTGGTGTTGCCAGATTTCGCATTGCACCATGCACGGCAAGGGTACATAGTTGGGAACCTTACTTTTGAAACAACCCTCGTATTTTAGATGATTGGAAGATTTGAAGTATAAAAAGGCACATCTAGAAACTGCAATTAAAGATGTTGAAGATAATGCTGATAAACTAGCAGATAAAGCTGAGGTTATAGGGGATGTTAAGTACATCACACAGTCCAACAGTTTTCGACGAACTGCTAAAGTTAAAAAAGCTGAATTTGAAGATGTTAAAAGTAAAATTAAGGCTCTATTGAAAGATTTAAAAGAGAATTGACCTTTGTTTTTAAACTTTGTGGAAATAAAATAAAAATATCATTTAAAAAAGTATATATTTTTTTATTTAACCTGCATACATATTAACAACTCTTACCAGTATGTTTTATGTTTACTCTTATAACATGTTGTAGCTCATCTGGTAAGTAAACTTAACTCATATGATAAAATATTTGATCAAATATGCTCAATAGGAACTACTGCTGTAACTCAAAAGATGTTGAAAAAGTTGTATTTAACCTATTTCTTAAACCTATGGAAAATGTTTCATCTTTAACGGGTCTTTTACATGTAGCCTTTCAAAAAACAGGTGGGGGGAGGGGGGGTGAGTCTTCCTCATTCAACATTATACCTGAAATCTAATAAGTAATTGAGCTGACAATTTGGCAGTCTTTCCCTGACGTAACTGCTATGTGCTATAACGCATAAAAATAAATTAAGTTAAAATATATATTTATATGTTAGTAATTCTTATTACTAAGGTGGAAATGTTTCTTTTTGTCCTTGTGTCAGTTTTCTGGGGTATAGTACAATAGTTTTTTTTTTATTTTATGTTTAATATATGGAAAGAGAAAAAGTTTCAGTATTCACTGTAAAGTGTGAAAACAAAAGTAAATTTATTAGAAATTTATTAATTTATAAACTCGATTAAAGCTTATTTCATCATAATCTTAAAATGCATATTTTAATTTCTTTGCTGTAAGTTGCATATTAGTTTTTTCATAACATTTTAATATACGTTAAATATAGCCTTAAAAAAATATAAAAAATTGCCTTAAAAAGGCCTTAATTTTTCTTTTACTAAAAGAGTGGGAACCCTGTATTTGTGTAACACATTAATGTGATCAGTTTCCATAGTTAATTTTTGTTACCACATTTTAGTATTCTACAGTTTCCACCATAGAATTTATTTATGTCATGTACGTCCATATCATGTACACAATTGCAAATTACTAAAGATATTCTTGAATCAAACTAAGAGTTATGACATAAAAAACATTACACTTGCTACCAGCTGCCACGACTTTGAATAGTGCAGCCATTGTAGAATAATATGAAAATATAAGTATAAACTTCAATACGAGACTAAGGAAGGGTAGGGAAACAAGACCCAACACTTACCACATATGATTGCTGCTGGGAATGACAAAAATAAAGAAACAAACACAAGAGACATAATATTTCGGCAGCTAGCCTTTTCCTTGCCAGAAGTGAGATAACAGGCAGAGCCAGACGTGCACATGCCAACGGCTGTCTGGGGAATGGAGGTGGCACAACATGGCCGGCATAGATGGTGGTATAGTTGTGGGGGGAGGGGGTAAGCGCAAAAACTAAATTGATTAAGTAAGTAGTGACACCTATATACAGGTATGACCGGGTGCAATGGAAGCATGTGAGTTGATATATAAAGTGTGCTGTGTTGCAAGCAGTATGTCCAATGATGGACAATGTTTCAACTGTGGTCAGATTGGGGTCTGTGGTGGTAGCTGGGTGCAAGCTGCATGTTTTACAGGGGGGTCTGTTATATGGGAATGATTCACCAGACGGCTGGCTGTCTGCTTGTGCACATCTGATTGCTGCTCCGCCTGGTGTTTCACTTCTGGCAAGAATAAGGCTAGACGCCGAAATAGTACATCTCGTGTTTGTCCTTTTATTTTTGTCATTCCCAGCCACCGTCATCCTTGGTAAGTGTTGGGTCTTTTTACCCCATCCTTCCTTAGTTTTATTGCCCTAAGTGTTTTTCTGTCCGTTATTATTGTTGAAACTTAAATATGAGATAATATAGACCACATTTACTATCTGAACTAAGGTGTTCATAATTTGTTGCCTGTAGATATCATGGGTACTACAAGTTTTCTGAGTAGTAATACCACAAGATAATCTATTAACACCATTTTTCTGGGGTTTACATTTACAAAATGGTTGTTTTCAGATGACATGATGTGGAGAAAGAATTTCTTGTTGAAGAATTTGGGTAAAAATATTGTGGTCGTCCCACTACTTTTTTTCAATAAATCATTGCAGCCACGCTGGAACTAGGAATTTATCTCATTTGGTACCAGTGATTACTATTAATGATTAAGGGGAAGGGGAACAATTAAGTATTGGACTATTTCATTAAGTGGTTAAGTGAATAACCGCAAGACAGATTCAAATTCCATAGATAGCATGAGGGGAAGTGCCTACAAGTCCATTGACCCTTGGAGAGTTCTCGAACAGATGCTTAGAAAGCACATGTATGAGAGCCAGTGAAACTTCAAGTGTGAATGAGCTGTGTGAGTATGGGAATTCTCAAATTCTCACCAACTGAACTGAGCTACTGAAACACACATTTTTTTTTTTTTATTTCATGCATAAAACCCAACCACTGTGATTAACAATATGCTGATGAAATTTTGTTATTGCCTTTCAGTTCCCACAGTAGGCAGCAGGAAACTTGGAGAGAGAGAGAGAGAGAGAGACGCTGGGAATTTGATGATGCATTGTGTCGAGGAGAGGATGTTTTGAGCCACTTTGGCTCAAGTTGTTTTTAGTTTTTGGAAAGCACCAGCTTTTATATAAAGTGTTTCAGAGGTGTTCTTACCTTAGTGTCAAAGAAAGGGAACTTTGCTTCAGCTAATTTAATTGTATGTATCATGGTTTCTTGGTGGGTTGAAGACTATACAGCCAGTAGACATTGACACGGCAATGTGTTATTAACCCTTTGACTGCTGTTGACGTGTATACACGTCATGCTGCCTGCTGGCCCCGAGTGCTAATGACGAGTTTAGACGCAGCCGCCGGTTTTCCCCCAAGTGCTGTTGACGAGTTAAGCCGCACCCGCCTGCCGCTACCTGATGACGAATATAGACGCGTTGCTACCTGAGTCGTACAGCGGACTTCACGACCCATTTCTCAATAGCCTTTTGCAGTTCTGGTCGCTAGCTTATCGTCCGAATGTTTGTCTGTAGGGAGACTAGGCGTTGCTCTACAGTTCACTATTCAACAGAAATTACATCAGACTTGTTTGTGTCCTGTATTTTATGAAGAAAATGGCAAGATGTCATGGGTGCATTGAGGAAGAAATCATGGAGATTCTTACGAGGAGTGACACCGAGGATGAACTACTTGATTTTGATGGAAGTGATAGCTTTTCCACAGAATCGGAAGGCTGTAGTCATAAACCATACTCGTCAGCAGGGGTGACAATGCAGTCTCATGTTTCAACAAGAGATGTTAGTTGTTCTGAATCTGAAGAATAAGAAAGTGATAGTGAAACGCTTACGAAGAAATTACGTCTTAGTGATAAATCTGACTGGAAAGAAAATGATTTTCGTCCAGTTAGTCACGCATTTGACGATACGCTGTCGGGACATGTGTGTCAAATAGGGATGTGCCAAATATTCTGTCAGTTTTCATGTTATTTTTTTACAGAAGAACTTTTGAAATATATAGCTGCTGAAAAGAATCGGTTTTATATAACCACTATAGAGAATATTCCAGAATCAGTGCTTTCTCGAATACCAAAGTGGAAAGATACTGAATATGATGAAATTTTTGTTTCATAGCTATTTGTCTTCTGATGCATCACGTGAAAAAAATTGAAAATTAGCTAATATTGGAGCAGAGATGTTCTTCTAAATACAGCAATTCTTGGTGAACTTATGTCCAGATACCGCTTTTTGTTACTTTGGTGAGGTTTTGTGAGATTTCTCCGAACAACGTCCCGATTTCTTTTTGGAGTTGTGTATAAATGGCTCATGCCAGGATTAACATTCATTTGTTATTGTAAATTAAGTTTATTTGTAATGTGTGTATTTTAACATAATTCACAAGGTTAGCAAACAAATTAGATGCACCAAATGGAGGAATAACCATTTCAGAGGCAACACAAATCAACAATTGTAAATGTGAAGAAGAAGATAGGAGTAGAAACACTCATTATAGAGAGAAATATGGGAATTTTAAAAACATTTATGCAAACGAAAGTGGGAGCTGATGTCAAAATATTGATCAAATTAATTTTCCGGGAATTTATTGCCTGTTGAGATGGTAATTCAAAAGCAACATTTTAAACTACAATAAATTATTGTTTTGGTTGGAGAATTTAAAGTTTACAGATAAATGTACTGGGTGAAGATTACAGAACAAGTAACAAAACTCCAAATATGGCAAGAGTTTGTGGCAGGTATAGCAGGTGACAGAGACTGCAGAAGAATGATGAAGTAAACAACAAGAAAAGTTATCAGGTATTGTTACTTTTATTTTGTGCATGTAGGTCAGTGGTATAGTGTACCCTCCAGCCTAAAGTAACATTATTATACAATAGGTTCATAAATATTAAGTCTAATCAATATGTAATTAACTTTAAATAGTTCACTTCCAGTTTTCTAACTGTTTTTCCATAGGAATTAGAAATATGCTTTTAGATTTATTATGTTATAATGGCACAATACAGTATGTCTCATATGTTAACAACATACTCATAGGTAAAAAATTAAAGCACATAAGTTAGTGGCCTGTAGCAGTAATTTTGTAAAATTCACTGGTCCTCGAGTAGAAAAAGGATGAGGAACGCTAATAACATTAAAAAGAAGTTGAAGGATCAAGAAACACACTTGTTTAGCAAATAAAGCAATTTGTGTTAATGTCGTATAAAGATAGTTTTAGGGAATACTTGTAAAGGGAAGGGTATTCCAATCAGCCCTTACTTTGAGAATTGATTAGTTTTTAGTGCAGTCAATAAGAAAGTGTTCCTATAAATTTGAATGAGTTTTCAAAAAGTCATGGAGGAAGTATTACAAGTCATTGCACAGATAAGTGAGCAGGGTTATAAAGGGACTTGGAAAGATGAATTGGTCTAGCTATGAGATATTTTGTGTGTGTGTGTGTGTGGAAAGGGGGGGGGAGGGGAAGGTGGATGGTACCTATTCGTAATTTCATAATGATAAAATAGTTTTAAGTAAGCTAATGTATTGGCAAGGCATAGGGAAAGTACATGTGGATAAAAAGCAAACACAAATCACGTGGAACAGTCAGAATTGTGTGAAATGTTCATCCGTCCGACACAGGTGAGAGGGCATATCAATTGTTCCATTTGTAGTTGAGAAAATTATCAGATTCATCATCCTTTGGAAGATTGTATGAGCCATCTGAAGTTAAAAAGGTGATGCTATTGAGTCATTGTTAAAGTCTGGAAGTCCAGGGAACATAGATACAAGGAGTACACAGTCAGCATACACGTGTAAAATGATATAAGAACACGAAAGGATAGAAGTGGATTATAGAATTGATAAAATTGGTAAGCAGATACAAAAAGTTACAGCATTTCTGTGTTCAATGATAGGCTGGAATTATGGTAAGAGAGGTTGGGAATCGATGGAAGGTGTGTTTTTCTGTTTAATGTGCACAGTGATGAATTGATGGGTAAATATTTTTGATTGTTTCTGGAATCAAAAGTTTCAATTTTATACGAAGGACTTGGAGATAACTCATATTCGTATTATTCATACTGGTATTTAAATTTGTACTACTATACTAATAATTCATGTGTTGCATTACCAACCTTTATATTGATTTTGAATCCCACTGTGGTAGAATTAATGTTCATTTGTTATTGTAAGTTAAGTTTTGTATTTGTAAAGTGTGTATTTTGACCCATGCAAAGTTATAGTTAATTCTTTGTATTAGATCGATATGCTTTATAAACAGGCAAGTAATCTGGTTTTACATATCCAGTGTGATATACTGTATAGCTCAAGGAAAGGTATAAATTTCTGATTCCTGTTGAATTTATGAATAATATTCTACCATAATAGATGTTCAAATCGAAACTTACCCCCATTTTCTGTATTCACAAATGATAATTTTAATGTTAATAATAATTCTTAAATAGAAATTAATACACAAACCACAAGGTAGGTCTTCTTCTTGTATTGATAACAGCAACAAATAGATGGTAGTTTTTCAGCCAATGTGATGGCTTGATAATTAGCTGATTGAAGGTCTGATTGAGATACATTCAATCCAGTTTGCGGACATGACAACTGATTTACCATTCTTTCGGTCTTGCTGCAAGAACATGTGGTATCTGATTGTTCTCCCAGGTATCCCCATAAAGCAAGAGTGTCTTTGCAATGAACAACTCCAACTCCGAAGTTTGTTCAATGACACCAGCTAGGTGAAATAGACATAACAAAAAGATTCAAAAGGCCCAGTGAATGTTAACAGTATCTTGGCATTATTGTTTCGGTGATAAATTTAGTTTTGCATGACACATTGAGTAGTAGTACTGCATTGCTTGGAGAAGGTGACAAGAGAACCTATAAAGAAAGTAATGGAACTGAAACACAAAAACGTTGGTGAATATAATGGGATATTATTCGTCCCACATTTTGGATATCAAATACAGAAGTTGGAGGAGGAGCAAAGGAGCCAGGCTGGATGCCATTGTAAACGAGAGGAAGGTCGGGGGAGTTTTGGGTATGTATAAGGCATACATCAGCAATGAGGCCTGGATGGATACTGGGAGAAAAATTGGGAGTAGTATGACAAAGGGATAAGAGGACTATGGCCATAAACTGTCACATATTTCAGGCATAAGGAGCAGGAAAATTTCCATTTATAGAGAGTTAGAGATCAGAATAATTTATCAAGTGAGGTTCTGAACAATTTGAAACAACTTGAAGTAAAAATTTGCATTTTGTAAAAGTACGTGTGCAGTTAAATTACCTCTTTGGTAATAAGCTTCATCACAGCTAATAAAAAATTACTTGAGCCATCAAAGCACATCCATAATTTGATGAAATCAGTAAGAACTTTCATACTGTTCAGTTCATTTTTACACGTTATGCCCTGAAAGATGCAATGTATACAGTTAAAAACAGAAATTTTTCTGCTCTTAAAAAATTGGCCAAGACAAAATCAGTTTCCCAGAACAAGGAGAAATATTAGAAACAGAAGCTACATTAAGATAATATTTTTAGCATTTTTTCCACTGGATGCATTAAATGATACATATTAAAAACCGATGTAACAAAAAATCTTTTAGCTTAATTTCTCCTTAAAATTTCTTTCCACAGAATTGGAGTTTTATCCTCTTCTGTCCATTTTTTCATTGTTATATTGCCTTCCTAAGAGAATGCTTTATATCAAAGAAAATCTGTATTCTTATAAATTTGTAGATACTGAGTATAATTTGCAGCTGGTTTCTTTAATTTTCAGAATATGTGGTCTATATTTCGCATGTACAGAAAACTATAGAAATAGAATAAGCAAAATTCTTGAATCTAAAATTTCCAAAACTCAACAAAATCTACGTGTCTTAACACATCCTCTTGAGTGGTTTTAAACAAAAAATTCATAAATGGGGGAGAAGTTAATAGCAGGTACTATGTTCACTTTCATTGTGTCACAAAAACTAAGTTCACTTAAAATATAAATTAGAAAAGTTTTTAAGTACCAGAAAAGTTCAATTTTTAACTGAACAGACAAGCAATACTTCACCGTCAAGAGGTAAGTTTGAAGACAACTGCCAGTTGGAAAAATAGTGTAATAATGATTTTAGATAATAATCTGATTATCCAAAACATTATGATCACTTCTCAACATGAAATTGAATGCCATCTGGTGACTTTTTGGATATGTCGTGCTGTAAGGAAAGTATATAAACAGAGCAGTGCCACACGGAGTCAAACTAACAACGATACATGTGGAAAACGGAGAAATCCACTGACTTAAAAGGTGTTGATTGTTATGACCAGGGGCCTGGGAACAAGGATCTCACAAATGGTGAGACTGGTTGGCCATTGTGTACTACTGTAGAAAGTGGTTGAAGGACTGTGAAACCATGAGTCAGTGATAAGATGGCAGACATCCACACCTCAGAACGTGGAAATTGGAGGTATGCCTGCTCTAATAGCAGAGTACAATGCTTGTGCCGGCACAACTGTTTTGGAGCACACTATTGAACACACATTGTTGAACATAGGGCTCCACAGCAGTTGGTCCCTATTTGTTCCAATGTTAACACACATCAGTTAAAATTGCAGTGGATACGATATCATTGAGATTAGACTTTGGATAAATGGAAATAAGCCACTTGGTTGGATAAATCACATTTCTTGTTACACCAGTCTCATGGACATGTGCAGATACACCTCTTCCAGGCAAATTGTTGCTCGAAACATGCATTGTGTCATGAGCACAGGCCCATGCGGCAGTTTTGTGTTCTGGGGGACATTGATCTGGGTTTCCATGTGATCTGTGATAGCGATTGAAGGCACCATGGTGGCTGTGGGCCACGTGAGAGTTATTGTGAACTATCAGCATCTCTTCATGTTTCATGTCTTCCACAATGGTGAGCGTTTTCCATCAGGCCAATGGTCACAAGGCCAGAATTGTGCTACAGTGTTTTGAGGAGCATGATAGTGAACTAACATTGATGTCTTGGCCATCAAATTTGCCTGATTTCAACACTTCTCAGACGCTATTGGGTGCTGCCAGCTCTGCATCCACAAACTGACGGCTTGTAATTTAAGGGAATTTTGTGACCTGTGCATAAATATCTGGTGCCAGATACCTCCGTAAATCTTTTATGCTGAACAGCTGCTGTATTGTGTTCCAAAGGTGGACCTATACATTATTAAGCAGATGGTCATAATGTTTTGGCTCATTAGTGTATTGTGGTGGACTGGCGAATCTCCCCCCCCCCTTCCCCACCATTCCCAAGAGGAACTCTGTTATGTGGATAAACCCTCTCTGTCATTTGAGCGGTAGTACAATCAATAACACTCCAGTCAGGTATATAGAATATTCACATTTATTTACTACATTAGATAACAATTCTGCAATAATTCATAGCTTCCCTTGATACCCTTGTTACAACCAGGTCAGTTTCCTTTGAGACTAATGGCAGAGCTTGCATTCCCTTGAGCTTCTATAGTTTATACCAAACAGCCTAACTTTGATAGTAATCCACCAACACGATCATTCATTAGAATGACAAATAGCAATGGTCCCAATATGCTACTCTGTGGCACTCCCATTTCCTTTGATACTAAACTTCCTACCATAACTTTTTGCTTTCTATCTTTTAAGAATTCTTCTACCCAGTAAATCAGATCTTCATTCAATCAAATAGTTCTTACCTTTTTTATGGCTTACTCT